>BQNB010025651.1:28556-59419 GCA_026074375.1 Tanacetum coccineum
CACTAATAATCAATCCTAACATCATAAAGATCTTCAATTGTAAGTCATTTCATCTATTTTCTTTCTAATTTGTGTCTAGGGTTCATGTTGAACAAAAATTTAAAATCGGGGATGTGGAAACTAGAAAGGGGGGGGGGGTTGAATAGTTTTTAGCGTTTTATTATTAAAACTTAGATTGTCGACTTATGTGAATTCAAGAGATATACACAAGTGTATATGATAGAAAATCAATAAGTAAATAAGTAATCTACGAAGTATAAACAAGTAAGGATTGGAAAGATCAAACCGATGACACAATGATTTATAGTGGTTCGGCTACGAAGCTCCTCTTCGCCCTACTCCACTCCTCAAGTACCCAACTTAGGAGCTTTCTTCACTATGTCAACAAGCTCCTTTTAGGCGGAGAAAACTGTACACGTCGCTTACACTTTTTTTGGTACTAAGCTAAATACCGAGTTCTACTTCAAGATAGAACCAATCTAACACACTATGTATTTTGTGGCCTAAATACTAACCTATCATACACATATGATACTCACAACACACAAAACAAGATATACAAGATGAACGATTATTACAATCGTGATGACACAACTAAACTATTAACACTTGAAGCTTGACGTCTTCATTAGTGTTCTTCACTGAAGAGTGGAATGAGTTGATCACTTGTAATAGATTATAAAACAAGTATAATGATTAAAGAATATGAAAAAGATAAAAGATATGTGTAAAAATATTTGTCAAGAGTTGTCTAAAATGAAGACTTAAGGTAGCTATTTATAGGCAACACTTTGAAGTACAAATGCTGTTCCAGCCAGCTGGTCGTGGGGATCCACGGATCCACCATCACCTGGATTCGTCCTTTGGTTTTGGTGGATCTGTAGAAGGAGCTGGGACAACCTTTGTCATTTTGTGATTAACCCCAAATGTTTACAAAATATTGTTTTGGTACTTAATAAAACTTGTTTATTAGATTCTTCTAGAAGCAAAATATTTTTTATCACTAATAAGGAAAGATCTTCTAGATTTAGAAAGATTTTGAAAGATTTGAAAAGACTGTTTCCACTTATGGTTAATCTTATTTTATCTTACATGATTAATATAACTAGCTTATAATTAATCATGTATTAACTTAAATCATTTGATTAGAAAAGGTTTACGCAAATGATAATATTTTTCTTTGATCATTAACTATTTTTAATAATGCCATATTCACACTTTAAGTAATTTGTCGTCGTCAAGTAAACTTTTGACTAAATAACTTTTACGTAAACTTTTATGTATTATGACATTATATTTGTTATTATCAAAACATGAAGATCATTAAATATAAATATCGTTTTTGCGCGAATATTTGTATTAACAATCTCCCCTTTTTTGATGATGGCAAAATATAAACTTATATGAAATAAAAGTTATTAAATAAGTATTTAGTAGATGAGTTTACATATCTTCTCCCCTTTTTGTCGAAGCAAAAAGTGTTGTGGAGGCGCCATTTGCAAATCAAATTTTAACGAATGCAAGGTTGCTTGGTATTGAATGCAAAATTAAATAAATGACGAATTTGCAAGTGCCACCCCTCGATTTAATCTCCCCCTAGATTGGGGCGCCAAGGAATTGAGCTATGGGGTTGTGCTACAAAACAAAGTTAGTAGACAAGCAAATATATATATGACGATTACATATGGACACATATACATTCAAGCAATAAACAACCATCATCATCACAACAATATAAATAATGTTAAATCCATTATAAGGGATAAAACATAAAATTTGGCGTAAAAGCCACATGAGAAGTGCTAAAAAATTACAAACAACCTAGAAATGAAAAACAACTAAAAATCCTAAAACTTAGGATACAATCTCGTCTCCCATATAATCCGAAAGGTTGAGGTACCACAAGAGTGGATTTAGTGCGGAAAGTATGATGGGTTTGATGAAGAGCCGAGGTGGTGTCGAATGTATGAGAACATGTAGTTGACACGGTTTCGGAGCATTTGGATCTCATGCCTTGTGGTGCTACAACATTGATAAAACATGTTATGGAGGTGAGGCATGTCATTTAGATGAACAAAATCCAAGATGTTTAGAGGGTTGGGAAAATCTTTATTTCTAAGATTTGGTGGTGGATGGTGAATGTTCTCAACTGAAGGTGCATTGTTGTGGAGATGAGGTGTATTGTTGTTAATGTTAAAAAAAATGGTTGAGTTGATGGTAGTGGCTCAAATCTCGGTAGTGGATGTGGAAACCCGGAGGGTGTTTATGATCGGAAGACACGTGGTGGTGGAGATGGATTTGAAGGGCCCGATGGCCAATTGTCCATAGTTAAGGTTAATGGTGGAAGTTCTTGAGGTTCAAGTTTTAATAGGATGACAAAACGGAGTTTGGGTGGAGGTGCAACGTGAGTTGGTGTCGGAGACTCACTTGGAGATGATGATAAGGTGTAGTGTGTACTCTTGCTGGAGATGGATTTTGAGGTGAAAGGGGTTTCTTTCGAGGAGGTGGTGAAGGAGTTTTCTCATTTGGATGTTCCTCACTTGAGAATGTAAGATTGACATAGGTTGGATACTTGACACTCATTCTTGCGGATTTTCTCTTGAAATTTGATGAACTTTTTTTGGAAGAGTTAGTCATGGTAATGAACTAGTAAGGTTTGTATGTGAGAATTGTGAGAAATGTGAAGAAAATGGTTTTTGAGGGTGATGATTATAATGTGAAAGTGGTGAAGTGGTTTGTATAATGGTCCTTGGATTATATGGAGAACATGTTATATCCTAAGGTTTAAGATCCCATATAGTATCATATAGCATGGTTATAAGATAAAGTAGAAAAGGTTAAAAATCAATAATTTTTGAATTTTAGCGTCTGACCTGGTGATCCACGGATCTACCTAATCATGGTACAGATCTACCATATGGTGGATCCGTGGATCCCTTGTTCATGCAAAAACAATCAGAACTGCATTTTGCAGCCAATACCCAAAACACATAACATATAACCATAATATGTTATTACCAAATAACATCCAAACTACACGGTCGTTGTCTAATAGCAAGTAGTTCAACGTACATAGATGAAAATTAAATATTACCAACATCCTAACATAGAATTCTTAACAAAATACGTAAATTACCACAGAGCAAGTGAACATATATGTTTAACATAAGCATGATCATTTTTGTTTCTTCAAATACTTGGTGATAGTGCCAAAGTAGCGGTTCAAGCATTTAAACATTCCTCTCTTTTCTCTTTGGGCATTGGTTAGATCCTCATCGTCGGGTAGTTCTTTATAAAATTCGAGAAAGGATGGTGCTTCATTATCATCGGACGATGAAGATGAAGAGGATGAGGCCGAGGGAGAAGCAACTCTCTTTCCCCTTTCCTTGGTAGAATTACTTGAAATGTCCAAAGGATTCATGACACGTTCATGGAATGTGAACCTAGCAAGTGGGACAATGGCTTGAGGATTTGTTTGGAGGATGTGATTGTAAAGACGAGTCAAAATCATAGCAAATGGCATGGGACCATCACATTTATTTTTGACTTCCTCCATTCGATAAAGAATCATCAAAGTGAAGTTGAACTTTCTTTTGATGGTTAGGTAGTAAAGCATGTATGCAGTACATGCGTTTACATGTTTTCTATTGCTAAGGGTGCAAAATAAATTTTCCCTAAAGAATAGTTCCCATCCTCTTAGCTCGGGACGAATATCATCTATGTGGAGTTTGTTAGGGTTTCTTTGAAGTTGAGTTTGAGTGGTTCTAGGAACGGTGATGTTCTCTCTGACGAGGTCATGCTTAGGGTCAAAGAAACTACTATTAGGATGATCAATGATATAGTTTAGTGACCATTTACTTGTGTAAAAAGTTTCTTGAGCATATGGAGTTTGAAAGATTCAAGAAATTTAAGATGAAGTTAATTTAAAGGTAAATTGACCAAGCTTGAACTTCCTCCTAATCTCTTTTGACTTCAAGACCATGATAGAATTCGACTACAAATCTAGGACAAATGGGTTCATTAAGAGTTAGAAAAGGCTTGAGGCCTACAGCTTGAAAGGATGGAAGCATGTTATTTGCTTTAATGAAGGATGGAGTGACGAGTCTTCCTTCATGAAAGAGGCGACCTTCTAGACGATGGAGGATTTTTCGATATTCATCTGTATTGAACGATGAATTCTAGGTAGATATGCTTTAGTTCGTTTGTAATCCATTTGGTTAAATTATGTTGTGATTTCACCTATAAATGAAAATGACCCAATAAGTGAAAAGAAAATTGATGTATATGTTTCTAAGTGTGTGTGCAGCTTGCTTGACTCAAATAGAAGAAAATTATTGATAAGACTAGTAATAAGCAAACCTTAATGCACAACCTATGTTTGATATTGCTCTAGGCGAATGAAACGAGAAATGCTTATGAATTAAGCATCTCGTAAAGACATTCATGAGACATAATGCATAATGGAAATGTTTTTGCGTTGTATTAACAATGTAGTTAAACAACATTTGTTTAATAAAATTCCTAATCGTGAGTTTTTGTTTGAAAAATATAACTTGGGGTTTTTGGTGAAAATTAATTTTTGGCGAATCACTTCAGTTATGCATTCTAAGTATTTACGAGAGTCATAATAGTTATACATTACCATATCCTAGTCTTAATTGTGCGAAAGTTGCATGAAAAATCAAAATCCCCAAATTATTTGATTTGTGTAAAATCAAAACCCTAGACACAAAATTAAAAAGAAAATAAGATGAAATCACTTACAATAGTAGTCTTAGATTGATGATTTGTTGATGGTCTTTGTGATTAATTGCTCCAATTGCCGATTATTAAGATTTAGGTGGGAGGGTTTTATTGTTTTGGTTCGTGCATGTGTTTGGATAGAGACATGTGGTCCCAATTTGTTTAAAACTAGTATTTACCTGCTTTCTCAAACTCACAGATCTACCTAAATAGGGACGGATCTCCCTACTATGGATCCGTAGATCCCTGGTATTCAAAAAATTAGGCATAGTTGATTTTTAAGCAAATTGAGACAAGGTGTCGTGTTTTTGGCAATTGGAGAGTGTTATATATACTATTATGAGTATGTGATTGAATTTTCGGAGTCGACGTTCAAGTTTTGAGCATACCGTGCAACTTGTCATGAATTTTCTGATGGAATTTCAACGCAGTCGATCCTACTAGGTGTGTGTTAACTTTTAGCATAAATTTGACCATAGCTAATAACACAATCATTTATGAACATTTAGACTTAATGAAACACCGTCAATACAAGCATGAATTGCAATTAGATGATTGTTCTTTTCATCTTTTTCAATCGATTTCGTAATTTCATGTATTGACCATACATGTAGACTTTGAAAATATCTATGGTCATTTTATTGATATTTTCTTCAACTAGTAAAATTCTAATCTCGATTATGTTCATGATCAGAGGTTTTATAATTGAAACTTGTAAAGAGAATTAACATCTTTTGAATGATGATTATTGATGGAGGATCACTATCCACGATGAGTTCCATCATTCCTAATCCTAATCTTAAATAATTAAATACTTCACGTTTTAAAGGCTTAGTTAATATATCGGCTATATTATCTTCGGATGCAACTTTCTCGATAGAAATGTTGCCTTTTTGGACGTTATCGCGAAGAAAGTGGTGACGGATTTCTATATGTTTAGTTCTAGAGTGTTGTACGAGGTTTTTACTTAAGTCGATAACGCCTTTATTATCGCACATAATCGGAACATCGTCGAGGCGTATGTCGTAGTCGATGAGAGCTTGTTTCATCCATAGTGCTAGTTGACACGCCTTCCCGGTGGAGACGTATCCGGCTTCGGTCGTGGAGATAGCAAGAGCCGTTGTGTCTTAGCGAACCAAGATGTCAAACAACATCCCATGAACGTACAAACGCCACTAGTGCTTTTACGATCAACGTAATCCCCCGCGTGGTCGGAGTCGGCATAAACTATAGTTTCTACTCCGGTTCCTTTCGGATACCAAAAACCTAAATGTATAGTTCCCCTAATATACCTAAATATACGCTTAACGGCTTCTAAGTGGGTAGTCTTAGGATTTTCTTGGAAACGAGCACATAAGTGAACACTAAACATAATATCGGGCTAACTAATGTGTCATTGTGTGGTGTTTATTTATGATAGTTCAAGTTTTAAATTTATATTTTGCCGACTTAACCAAAAACAACACTTTAAAGGGCAGTATACCCGGTTGGTGGTAGATTCGTGGTAAGTAGGGTGTCGAACACTTGAAGCGAGGTTAAATCTCTCAATTTATTTATATTTTGGTTATCTAATCTAAGTCAAACCTATGCTAATCCTATGTTAGTTCTAATCCTAATTCTAACAGGTAAAAGGGGGTTTCAGCCTGAGAGACTGGCACGGGTTTGGTTGGTGACTACAATCAATTCAAGATACTTTAACCCATGTAAGCAAATTAACAGAAGATAAAAGAGCGGTCGAGCCTTATAATAGAAAACTGTATTAGCCATTATTAATCCGATTAGAAGTTGGGTTGTTTATTCAGTGCAATGATTACTTTTATTGATGACGGGATATCATTACTTAGATTAGGCGGAGACTTCTTCTAAGGAACCTGAGACACATTTATTCTGTCACAATTAAAGCATCGCATAAAGCATTCCTTATTTGCTGTTATAATCTATATTAGGATTAAAGCAATGGTGACTCTTGTTAAACCCTAAGCTCATAGAGGACTTTAACCACTTACTGGCTTAATGACGATTTATACTCTAGTAGTACATTTGTCCAAACTATCCTATGGAATCAAAACATTATTTTGTTGCATCATCTGATTCACTACTAGTCCAAACATGTTCAATAAACCAAAGCAATTTCCGTTAACTTGTTTTGCCTTAAGCGTATCTTAGCTAGACTTTGCTTGGACCTTAATACTTGGGATCCTATGATTCTAGATGTATAAATCATTATATGGAGAGCTATCCCTGCATCGAGATCTACTTTGTCGTCGTATATCACTTGATCCAGTTGAATGTATAGGTGCATACAAAAAAGCACTGTAAAACATAGTCATGAATTGCTAAACATAAACAGCATTCACGATAATTAAGCAATCGGATATAAAACAAAACCAAACATTCAGATTTCATAATATGGGCTATACCCGAAGGTATTAAGCCTTCATACATCATTAATTAATACAAGAGTATTGTTTTAGCCAGGTAAACTAACGAGTTAAAGATAATGATACCAAAAATCTAAACGATTACAAAAGTATATGAAATTACACGTTGTCTTCTATGGATTTAGAATGCGTTGCAAGAGCATCTTCTGCTCTTTTTCTCCTCTGAAAATTGACTTTTGTGGTTTAGGTTATCGAGAACTATGATTTTGCACAAACTCGTGTTTTGTAGTTTTGTATTTTTTAGGTTCTGGAAGTGGTTCGATACGCGTAGCCAAGGGATTGGGATACGGCGTTATTGGAAGTTTTATTGAGTTAGGACCACGTTGATATTCTTCCAGAATATTCTATACTATATCTTTGATACGGCGTATTGTCTTCTTTTGATACGACATATTGAGGGGGGGGCCTTGTGTCCTTTGTTGGACATCTCTCTCTTTACTTTGGTGGTTGCAGACTCGGATACGCCGGTATCTCCTTGATGAGACACGACGTTTGGTAGCAGAATAGTAATCTTCAAAATTATCTTAGTTTAAGCTCCTGGAATGCGCGCATTTTGGGTAAATTAACAATTGTAACTCTCTAATTACTGCATTCTCAATATAAATAATTAAGTAACAATTCTTTGCAATAATTATACAAAATGGGTTAAATACATGGGATATATGATGCTATAAATAGACGTTATTTGATGTCATCAAATATCCCCTCACTTGAATCCTACTTGTCTCAGTAGCCTTTAGAAGTTTATAAAATATGTATCTCTAATGGATTATTTCCGTTGAAAGCATTTATTTTGATCTATTTAAGGTACCCAACCAAACACCTCACGAAATAGGGAAGATGAAAACACTCAAATCACTCAACTAATTAAGTGTATAACAGTAAACTTAATTCGCTCAATTGCTCGGTCGTGATGAGTATTCTTTTCATAGCTTGGCAAGGATTACAATCTCCACCGCTATAGCTAAGTGAGTTACTAGTTTATAAGGTAAAATGGGTTTGTATGATAAGGCCACCCCCCATAACTCCTCCTTCTTAGGTTGATTACTCTAACTATCTTATCGATACAAATATTCAGGAGGGCGGACAAAGACCACATATACACACCTTGTAACGACGGGGAATAGACACAAGTGACTGTAATCCATAATCGGAATAAGTAAGAGTAGGATAGTAAAGTGATCATAGGGTATGGATTTCTAACATTCACCAATAGTTATTATAAAACCAACTTGGAAGCTGAATCATGCATACATGGTTGTAACGATAGAATAGACATGCCGCTCGATCACATCCTCATTCGTGTAAAACCCATGGTTAATGATTAGGAAAGGGAATTAAATTGTTGTTAAATAAGAATTCTAAAATAGATTAAGTTAAAATAAAGTTGCTAGACACTTTTTCCGACGTTACCATGATAAACGACAAGACAACTATTTACGACGTCTTGATCTTAGATCAGAAACAACAACCTAAGTTAGCGGTTCTCGTAACGGACAAATCTTCCATTATTCCATACTTTACATCTTTACAAGGCAAGTGTACGTATCTTCTCACTTTTACAATACTTACATCGTCGATTTGTATCAACGAATAATCGATCATTCATGTAATTCCTTTGGTAGTTGCGAAACGATTATCTTCAAACTTTCCTTCTCTTTTTTGTTTTGTTGCGATTTCCTTTTTTCTAATTTTTTTGATTTTTTTTAATAAACAATATACTACGAAACTCGATGTAGTTTCACCATCTTCACGATCATAATAATTCCGGATAATTCCTTCATTCTTCAGACGTACCATTAATTGTGATGGTAGTAAAAATACATGAGTTTTGACTATAATATACATTCCTATTTGCAATGTGCAAATTTCTTCCAACCATACCAAAGATAGAAAATTTTGACACAAGACTCGGGAAATACAAACTTTACACTTTAAGCAACTAGCAACTGTAAAATAAACTTAATCTAACAGGGTAGGCTAATGTGTAAAGGTTTGTAACGAAACAAAAATAATGGTGTAGTCTCCTAAAGATTGGTCTCTAAGAGTTGTTCTAAGGGTATCTTACTTCTTTAAAAGTGAAAGTAAACAATGGGTTTATACGGGGGTTAACTACCGGTGTAGTTTTTGTAGTTAGTTAATAAGCAAAACATGCTAATGGCGATTTGGGTTTGTAATCCTTAAAATTACCAATTTAAACAAGTTTCTCCTATCTAAATCCATAGTACTTATCATTGCGGTCTCGAATAGATATACCAAGCCAAGTTCTAAAGTCTACAACATCACCAGCACACTCATATTTTGTGGAATTTGGGTAAATATTTGGAAACGAATAGGTTAATCTCACATTATCTAAACAAGGGTTATTGTGTGAGGGTTGGGTTATGTATTCCAGTATTTCACAAAGGTGGCTTGATGTTTTTTTAAAATTTAAGCATAATTTAAGCATTTTATGTGAAAAATTAGGACAAGTAAACATTCTAATTCCATCCCGCCACTTGAATTATACAACGTCCTCGTCTGTATAGATGAATCATTAAATACGGGAAGTAAAAAGAATTAGAATGAGAAACTCCTCTGATATTTGCTCGATAGATTCTCCATGTTGAGTTTATTAGCAAGATTATGTTGAACAGCTGCCTTGAAGTTTCAAGACTCTAACACTTCAAGATATCCAGATTTGTAAATTCTCCACCAATATTCGTCGATATTTCTTTTCAGAGGTCTGTATAAAAATAGAGCAAAAAAACGTATATCCTATCTTGGTACTACGTTTATTTTAATAAACTGTAAAAAAACTAAATTACGGGTCAGTTTTGGTGAATACGCCGTTCATGTGCATGTTTACATCGTATTTGCCTGAACTGGACAATAATGTTTTTAAAAAAATAAATATGATATCGTCTTCCAGACAATCAATACGCCGTATGGTATGGAGCGGATACCCCGTATTGATGTCTGGGAAGACAAAACTCAATTAATTACAATAACAATACGGGGTTGTCTCCCGGGACAGCAACTTTTGTTTACAGTTAGAGTCTTTAAGTTAGACTTTTCTTCTGTTGATCTCATTTCATATCATGCACCTAATGTGCCCGCGTGTGTGCCTTTCTTCCATTTCTGCATCTCGATCTAATCGTGGTTCTAAATTCAATTACTTTCTTTGTTAGAACCCTTAAGGCTTTTGGTATGGATGCGAGATTCCATTCTTCTTATCTCTTTCTTACCTTTCAGTAATGGTGGGATCTTGTTGCATTGTTCATTAGTGTGGTGTTTAAACCTCGGATGTGATCGCACCATTTGGTAAGTTACTTCATCATTACCATTGTAAATGGTAATCATCCCTTCGAACCGTCTTGTTTTAATTCCAACTTCTCTCAAAAATGGTCCACCAAAAATAACATCGCCCATTCCTTCATCACGATAATCATCCATATTTTCTAAAACTGCAAAATCCGTCATAACAGAAAAGGTTCCAACAAAAATAGGCACATTCATTAAGGCTCCTATAACATTATTCCCTTTGTACATCATCTTATCATTCCATTTTCGAATTATGAACTTTTTGGACATCACATTGACATACAATAATGGGAAAAATTTAGCGTGCGTAAATTTAAATCCTATCATGCAAGAAATTTTGAAGTTGTGAGCACAATCTATATGGATCTTCTTATCATAGTCAAAATAACTAGGGTAATCATCAATTCCAGCATCAAGTTCATCATCCCTAGTTTTAAATTCCTCAATTACCTCACCTTCCTCAATGGTGGGCATTAAATCATCTTCTTGATTTCTGACTAAGCTTAAATGGTTCATTTAGATCATTTAATTCAATGTAATCCTCCAAGAAAGGGTCTAATGATCTATTTAACACCAAAGTCTCTCCTATAAGCCTAGCTTCTAAATCAAGTTCCATTCTTTCTCTTAAACTTAGCATGTAGACCCTCTTAATTAAACTACTAGCAGGTTTAACACTTGTGAAAACAATCCTTTCTTCCCCGACCCTTAAAGTAATCTTTCTTTTGTAAACATCAATCTTAGCACGGGCGGTAGACAAAAATGGTCTTCCGAGGATCAAGGGCACTTTGATATCCTCGGGCATATCTAGAATTATAAAGTCTACGGGGAAAGTAAATTTACCAATTCCTACTAATAGTCATGTCTGCTAATTCAACTGTTAACTTAGTGTGAGCTAATTCGCCTAATCCTAAGTTAAGGTAGGTCGAGAGAGGCATAACACTAACGCTAGCTCCTAAGTCAACAAGGGCATTATCAAAGCAAACATTATTAATAAAGCAAGGTAAAGTGAAACTCCCTAGGTCTTTCTCCTTTTGGGGTATGGATTGTGAAGCTTCAGAGTAAGCTTCCAAGAATTATGGTCCATATGATCCCTTCTTTTCTTCATAGTAGTAACCATTCAAACGACTTAGAAACGGAATCGTCGTTTGTCTTGTCTCGTACATCAGTGTACAGTTCTGTCCAGTGAATACGGCGTATTAGGAAGATCTAATATGGCATATCGAGTATGAATCAGCTTCAATAGTAGTTGAAATTGACTTGACTTGATCTCTTGGGTTTGCTTCAGTAGAGGTAGGTAGACTTCCAAATCCTCTTTCCTATAGTACCTTGCTTATTTGCCCAATTTGGATTTCTAAAGTTTTAATAGATGCTCCTTGGTCTTGAATGGCAGCATCAGTCAAAGCTCGGATTTCTTTAGTCAAATTGGAGTTTTCTTCGTGTCTCTTTGCCGATTCACTCATAAAATTGCTCAGGGTATCTTCCATAGATTGCCTTCATTCTTGGTATGAAGGATTCACATTGTTCCTTTGATAGAAACCTGAGATGGTGCTCTAATATCCTACCTCCTTGAAAAGTCACCCAAATTGCGTGTAGTAAGCTTCTTCTAGGGTTTTCCCTTCTTCTTTGAGTGGGCAATCTTTGGTGTAATGGGGTCCTTTGCATTGTTCGCATCCAACTTGAGCAGCATATACTTTTTCATTTACTTTCTTGATCTCTCTTCCAAGATTGTTCAGTTGTGCTTGTATAACTGCTAATCCGTCAGAAGTTTCAGCACTTTTTGACCTAGATATTTCATTGTGCTATTTCTGAGAGTATTCAACCATTTCTTGGATGGCTATCTTTGCATCAGCAATAGTCTTTGATAGTATTGCACCTCTTGAGTCAATAATCTGTCGAGTAGGAATTCCCAATCCATTATAGAACAAGATTACCTCCTGCATCTCCGTTAAATAGTGTTAAGGACACTTCATCAAGAGTTCTTTAAATCTCTCCCATGCTTGGTAAAGGTTTTCATCAGGTTCTTGCTGAAAGTTGTTGATTTCCTCCATCTTTTTTGCAGTTCGAGCAGGTGGGCAAGATTGTTCAGAAAATTTTGTTTTAAAGACATCAAGTTGTGACTTGAACAGTGTTCATTTCTTAGCCAATGGCTTGTGGCTCTAGTCAAGGACATAGGGAATGCTCTAAGCATCACTTCTTTGCAGTTCGAGCAGGTGGGCAATATAAAAACTAAGATTATGATTCTGTCCCAGATGATCGATACGCCGTATTCAATATAAGTGAATACGCCGTATTAATCGATTGAATGAATACGCTGTATTGTACAGAAAGTTGGATACGCCGTATCCGATGGAAGTGGATACGTCGTATCGAATTATCTACGAGAATAGTGTATTACGAAAATAATTAAATTAAACACACAAATTTACAAGCAAATAATTAAACTAACAAATATACAAAATATACATAATATACAATAATATACACTAATCTATTTTACACCACTCCTAAGGGTTAGATCTAATGTTAAAAACCAAAACATAAAATAAAAATCAATATTAATTTTCACTCCTCGGCAATGGTGCCAAAAACTTGATGTGTCGTTGTGTGGTGTTTATTCATGATAGTTCAAGTTTTAAATTTATATTTTGCCGACTTAACAAAAAACAACACTTTAACGGGCAGTGTACCCAAAAAAAAACAATAAAATTAAAAAATAAAAAAAAATAAAACCGGTTCCGTGGTAGAGATTCATGGTATAGTAGGGTGTCGAACACTTGAAGCGAGGTTTAAATCTCTTAATTTATTTATATATTTTGGTTATATAATCTAAGTTAATTCTAATCTAAGTCAAACCTATGCTAATCCTATGTTAGTTCTAATCCTAATTCTAACAGGTAAAAGGAGGGTTTTAGCCTGAGAGACTGGCACGGGTTTGGTGGTGACTACAATCAATTCAAGACACTTTAACCCACGCAAGCAAATTAACAGAAGATAAAAGAGCGGTCAAGCCTTATGATAGAAAACTGTATTAGCCATCATTAATCCGATTAGAAGGTTGGTTTGTTTATTCAGTGCAATGATTACTTATCTCGAAGAGGCATATCATTCTTAGACTTAGGCGGGACTTCATCCTAAGACCTAGACACATTAATTTTGTCACAATTAAAGCATCCGCATAAAGCATCCTTATTTGCTTATTATAATCTATCTTAGGGATTAAAGCAATGGTGATCTTGTTAAACCCTAGCTCATAGAGACTTTACCCACTTACTGCTTAATGGCAATTTATACTCTAGTAGTCCACTTGTCCAACTATCCAATGGAATCAGAACATTATTTGTTGAATTATCTAGATTCACCTACTAGTCAACATGTTCAATAAACCAAAGGCAATTTCCGTTAACTAGTTAAGCCAGAAGCGTATCCTTAGCACGATTTTAGAAGGACAATACTTGTGATCCTATGATTCTAGATGTATAAATCACTATATGGAGAGCTATCCTGGCATCTAGATTACTTGGTTCGTATCACTAGATCCAGTTGAATGATAGGTCACATACAAAAGCACGTAAACAAGTATAAATTGATAAACATAAACAAGCATACAACGATAAATTAAGAAATCGAGATATAAACAAAACCAAACATTCAGATCTTCATAATAATGGCTAATACCCAAAGGTATTAGCCTTCAAACATCATAATTATTACAAAAGTAATGGCTTAGCCAAGATAAACTAACCGAGTTAACGAATGATACCAAAAACTGGATGATTACAAAAGTATAAGAAATTACACGTTATCTCCTATGGATTAGAATGCGTTGCAAGACCTCTTCTGCTCTTTATCTCATCTAAAAATTGACTTTTGTGGTTTAGGTATCGAGAATATGATTTAGCACACTTAAAACTCGTTTTTGAGTTTTGTATTTATAGGGTCTGGAGTCGGTGTCGATACGGCGTATCCAAGGTGTTGGATATGGCGTATTGGAGTTTCTTGGAGTAGGGACCATGTTTGATATCTTTCAGAATATTTTATTCCTATATAGCTTGAATACGGCGTATTGCCTTTCCTGGATACGGTGTATTGGTCTTGTGTCCTTCGTGGTCTTTGGTGAGTGCAGGCACGGATACGCCGTATCTTCCTTGATGGATACGGTGTATTGGTAGTCAGAATGGTAATCTTCAAAATATCTTCGTTTAAGCTCCAGAATGCGTGCCTTTTAGTTAAGTTTCACCAAGTACTCCATAATTACTGCAATTCTCAAATATAAATGATTAAGTAACAATTCTTTGCAATAATTACATAAAATGGGTTAATTACATGGGATAAATAATGTTATAAAATAGACGTTATTTGATGTCATCATACAAGTCACTTCCATGGATTTGTTCATGCATATGTGGTTTTTGCACTCGCCTTTTCTGGAGCATTGGTATCGGTTAAAATTATATGAGAGTGTACGGTAGTATATTAAATTTAGAACTTGCTTTAGTGATGCATCCCAAGACCGCAAGTAAGATCGCATTCGTGTGATTAGGATTTGCTAAATGATAAGAGGCACTAGAATAAACCCTATTTTAAACCTGTATTTGTTATTATGGTCACCTCGATCATATAACAATCCCCACAGGCCGCCTTTCTCGCACTCATATTTAGAGCAAGAAATACCCCTATACAACCTCAAGCCTATCCTTTTCATGGTTACTTGTAATTTTTTGGTGAATTCCCGGATTAATTAATAAGAGCAATTGGTTTACCCTTACCCAATTTTAACACCAAATCACCTGTAGCCTTCCTTGTATGTACTCGCTTTTAGTACATTATTGTTTTAACCCTAGCTAATTATCTGAGTACATGGTTGCTACGTCGTTATCCTTGTATATACAGTTTTGGGACGATTAGGATTCATGGTAGTATTTATTTTATGAATAATTGGGGAAGAAAATTTAAATCAATAACCCCATGTTTGTTTGATATCTCCATGTTATTTTGAACCATATAATTCGAGTCATTAGCTTAGTTTCATGTCAGTGAGAAGCAAAATATACGAGCTGCCATATTGGTTTATGTTTTATGTCATTTTTAGTGTCAAAGAAAAGAAAAAGAAAGAGATTTGATGTAGAGTTTTTGTTTATATCTATATCCGAGTGTAGGTCGAGTCCTTTACTTATCCACCTCCAGCCCGTGTACTCCTATAGATAATTAACTCACCACTCACCCCAAATTCACCTAAAAAGTCACCTCAAATATATCCCATCCATTTCCGTTTCCATTATTATCTAACACCTGCACCCCACAACCCTTAAAGACCTCTTTGATAGTAATACCTAGGTGCTTACGCCATAGCGGTGGAGGTTTGATTTGTTAAACCACGATCTAGCCATCTAGGATACAATAACAATGATTAACAAACACGCAGCGGAATAATTAAGAACATAATCATTGTTATGAACAAGGTTTCATATTTCCATAAGACTACACTAAACTAATAAGTACATAGATGGAAATTTCATCCTCATCTATGTTGGCTAACTACAACTATACAACGACACCACATTTTGCTATTAACTCTCTGAGAAGTCTGTGATTTTCTAGAATACTATAAACCTATTCAACACCTTACCAAGTAAAACCAGACTTAACCTTATTAGTGCTGCTTTTGCTTTGTGAAACAAAAGCAACATTTTGAGCACTTGAAGATGTTTTTGAGGCACCTTGGATTTCCTGCTCAAAAACCCTAAGGTTATTGTACAGATCATCAATAGATAAAGTGTCAACATCTGGTTTAGTTCTCATAGTCATTGCCAGATTGGACCATGCTGGGGGCAAAGATCTGAGAAACTTATGATTTGCATCCTCAGTTGATACTTCAGCACCATGAGCTTCCAACTGAGAAAGTAATTGTTGGAATCTGTCATATCCCTTTTCTAACCCTTCTGAACTGGATATTGTAAATGCTTCAAACTGTTGTTTGAAAACAACCTTCTGCATTTTCTTTGAATTTGCATTACCACCAAACCTAGTTCTGATGGCTTCCCAGATTTCTTTTGCATCATCCATTCTATGAAATCTTCTCATATGTTCTTTGGGAATTGCCATCAACAAGATATTCTTAGCCTTCCTTTCCTTTTCAACAGCTTGAATTTCTGCAGCAGTTACTGGTGGAAGTATTCGAATAACACCATCCTTTCCAGTTGAAATTCTCTTCTTGGATTTTCCATTCTGAATTACATTCCAAACATCATTGTCAATGTACTCAAGTTAATGCTCCATCTCCATAGCCCATATATCATGCTCCTCCTTCTTGAGAATTGGGAGTTTGATATTTGAGATAACAGTTGTTTGAGGAATCACCTATTGTTTTTGTTTAGGTGCAGCACCAGTGTCTGATGCATCTTTATGGTTTGATGCTTCATCATCACCGAGATGTTGTGAGAACTCATCATTAGCAGGTTGAGAAATTTTGTAAAGAATTGTAGGAGAGTGTTTGTTTGTGGTTCTAGTGATTCTTCTTACTCAGAGTCCCTCTATTGGCTCTAATACCACTTGTAGGTCTTTGGTCTTGGATCTATATAGCCTTTGTAAGACAATAGCTAACTTGAATAAATCCAAATCAACTATGTGAGAGACACTGACTATGAATATCAAGTGTTAATGCGGAATCTTAACACAAGTATTAAGAAGAACACAATATAATACTAACTTTGCTATTGATTTCTATTAAGCTTCAATGCTTCTATTCGTTATCTTGAAACTCTATGTCGTAGGGTTCCTTTTATACACCAAGGAAACCCTAAAAGGCTATACAAAATGTGTGAAAGGATAATGCATATCCTTTTCTAATATATCTCCTAAGATATCTCTAAGATAACTATTATCACTATTCTGTTACATAAACAGACTTAACTAGTACTGCCACTCTACCAGTACTAACTATAATACGGCCAGACTTAACTTAGTACTGGTAGACTTAACTATGTCTACCAGACTTAACTCTATAACTAACAGACTTAAGTCTGTTTATAATAATTCGTAACACGATCCACGACGGCGTCGCAATTAATCCTGACGCAGTCGCGTAACGAATCTTCTTAGGGTTTCTTTATGATGGCTACAGTCCAGACGCCGTTACAATTTCTCTGATGTGGTCGCTTAATAATCCAGATGGTGTCGCAAGTATTCTTCACGCCGTCTCCACCTTCTATGAGTAATTCTTCAATCCTTCTTTAGTGTAAAGTTATACTCTTGTCCTGTTTTTTCCAAAATAGAGCCTAAGTCACGTGTATTTCCTCCAAATGTCTTCCAAGTGCTAAAAATGCAAAAAGAAACTATTAAGCGTGTATTTTAAGCATTTGTATGATTATAGGGTTAAATGACCCCGAAAAAGTGTATAAAATTACACCTCATCACGACCCTTTTTTTAAACCCATACTTGAGAATGAAGTCCCTTTGACTGCTCATATGTGTAAAGTGACTAATCTTTCACCAGAACCCATCAAGTCTTTGATCCAACCCTCTGGGGATGCGAATACTGATGACTCAACTGGTAAGTCCTTGTCTGAGACCTCTGTGCAGTATGTCACTCAGTACAAAGCACCAACTGACAAGAAGACAAAGAGGAAGAGAATCCCACCTTCCTCCAAACCAAAGACTTCAAAAGTTTTTAGGGAATCACCTCTAAAAGAAAAAGTAGCTAATACTCAGCCCACTGAGGAACTAGTGGCCACCGCTGACACCACCTAGAGTCTAGGTGCCTCCAAGTCGGCAGAGGAGTAAGGAAACCAGCTGAAACCTGCTATTTTCGAAAAATAATAGTTTAAAATATAAGGGGGCACTACAAGCAACCACTCTTAAACTTCTATAGGAAAGAGTGGTGAAGTTAAGGGCTACCCTCGACCTAATAGAGTGTCAGAGTCAGCATTTAATATTCCAATTTTTTTGTACACTCTGTGTTTACACTCAGGGAATGATACTGATAGGTCTATACCGCCTGATGTTGACCTTGAAAACTCTAGACTTTGCCAGGGTTATCACATCTAGTGCATGAAAGTCAGACCCCTATATGACTTGAACTTCACTCAGACTCAAGGGTCTCCAAACCAAATCAAAAGAGTCCCAAAGTCTTAGTCTTTGAGGGGACCGGATAATCACACCAATTCTTCTTAGGGTACATATAAAAAAATGGTAAAGGCGGGGATTTTCAAAACTCTTGAGTCTTTAACTTCCTCGATGAACACTTAGCTACTTTTCGAGGTTATTAGTCGAGGGTGTTCGAGATTCTTAGTTTTCCAAATGCTTACTTCATAGCATTGCGTGAGGACACGGCAATACCTTAGTATGGGGGATTTTGGTATGTGTTTAATTACACATACCTTTTACCTTTAAAAACGAGCTAAAATAACCAAAAACGGACTTAAAATGCCAAACATATGCTTGTTTTGCTAATTGTATTGTGCAGGAACGGATATTTAAGAAAAGGACGAAAAACAAAGCCAAAACGACAAAACCGGACTCGGAATGGAAAAGCAGGAAAAGACAAAGTCAAAGTTCAAGCCCAAGTCAACTCCGAAGCCAAAAGTCAAGAAAAGTAAGTTTAGGGACTAAACTTGTAAATCCCTAAACTTATTTTAAATAGAAGAAAAGAGAGAAAGAAAGAGAAGGGGTGAAACTGCCAAATTGGCAAAGTTAAACCACAAGGCAGCAGGAACAAAGCAGCAGAAACCAAAAGGGGCAAAGCTGCCAAAAGCCTAAACTATAAATAGACAAGGACGAGTGGTGCAAAGGGTTATATAACCCTTGGGGGGTTATATTGCCAAATCCCCAAACATTTACATAACAAGGACGTGTGGTGTAAGCTATACACACACCATGAGGGGCCATTGTTGCTAATCCCACAAACCTTCACCCAACTATTCAAAGTACTGTATATCTCTCCCAAGTGTTTCCCGCCTAAACCCACAACCCCACAAGCTGTCACTTTCTCACCTTGGTTGACTTCCCATTACATCCAAAAACCTCACAATCCTAAACCCCACACACCCACATGGGATTGCCATGTTGGCAATCCAAACTCCCACCAAAATTGATCAAAGGTTCATAAAATTCGACTTGGAGGGCAAGAAAAATGGAGGGCCAGGATTTGCTTTGTTTGCACACCCACAACAAACACACCTCAAATGTGTGTCTACAAAGAAGCACATCAGCATGAAGACAAAAATTCCAAGAACCCTAGTTGTTTTACTATAAAAGCATTGTAAGCCCATTGTGGCAAAGAGTAGTTTTTTTAAGTGTAGTTTTAAATAGTTTTTAGTGTTTTAAGTTTAAAAGTTTTCATGTACTTGTACTTCAATTTTAATGAAAATTCAGTTAAGCTTTTTATTGTGTTCTAAGCTTCAATCATCTCTTTAAATCTTTAAGCTCTCAAGTATAAGCCATTCTATAACTTGTTTTTAACAAAACTTTAAAGAAAAATTCAAAAAAGAAAGAGTAAAAGCTACTGTATGTGTGATCAAGAATGGAGGAATAAGCTAATTTGGAAGGCTTATTGGGTTTATGCTTAGTTTAAGCTTATTTATAAGCTTTGGGTAGGAATCTAGAGCTTATTAGGTCCCAAAAAAAACCCTGTTTTGAGCAAGGGTTAAAGGTACATTCTCTTTTAAATTTTCCCTCAGTTACTGTAGCAAATAGCTTATTAGCTTATTTTTAGCTTATTCCTGTTCTTGTGTGCTTATTTATGTCAATTAATGCTTAAGTGTGCTTCTTAGTTACTTTTTCCTTCATTTTCATTCAAATTGCCAAAACTGTCTAAAATTAGCTTAAAACTGTCTTTAGCTTATCCTCTTTTTAAGTGCTTATTTTTTTAGCTTTTTATCTTTTTACTGTTTAATAGTGCTTAAGTAGTATTAGTCCTTTTAAAAATTTCAGTTACATTTAGTTTTTATAGGATTTTAAATCATTTCTAAAAATTTAAGGGGTGTTTGGGTTAAGAGTAAAAACGGGTCAAAATGGTTTTTGGTATGGGTTGTGGTAATTTGGTTAGATTTAGCTTAAGCTATTAGAAATAGTCTAGAAAATGAGCTTAGAGAATTAAAAGATAAATTGTCCACACTCGAGAAAAACAAGGGAGTTGATATTGATTGTGCAAAGTGTCACACACTTAAAATTAAAAATGAAAAGCTCAAAGAATAATCTACTAGATTAAACAAATTTGAAAAGAAGAACGACATTTCTTGAATGAAATGTTAAATAATCAAAACCCTCTGATGATAAATTAGGTTTAGGGTTTAATTTATTTGAAGCATTATCTAGTGGAACTAAGGAAATAAAATTTGTAAAAGCTCAGAAAAGGACGTCTTCTGATGGAGGTCCCATAAATATGGGCGGCCCCCTTAATGTTCAGGCGGCCCCCAAAATAAATATGGGACCTCCACCAGCAACGCCTGGTTCTGAGAAAAGTGTGTCTTTTCAAAAATCTATTTTGGGTCCTAGACCAAAACACATAATTATAAACAATGCCAAAGTTCCTGTTGCTAGTGACAATGAAGTTAAACAATTTTATAAGCCATTGTCAAAACCCGGAGTTGGATTTTCTAAACCCAATTTTAGATCAAAAACTCCACCTCCTAGAAGAGTCAATAATAATTATTCTCGTCCTAAAACACCGCAACCAAAAAGACACGTTGGTCGACAAAACCAACCTCATGGCTTTCCTGTAAGTTGGAATAACTTTCCACATCAATGTTACATGCCATGGGAAATGTGTCTTCAATTCTCACATCCCGACCAATTGCATCAAATGCAAGGGATGTTTGACACTAACAACCTTAGACCCATGAGATATTGGGGACCAAATGTATATGTTATTGTCTTATATAAATAGATATGCCCTGGAGTCGACTTGGAACCCAACGAATGGGTCAAGGATAATGAATGCTCTAAACATATGATGGGCAACCGAAAGCTCTTCTCCACTTACAAGGCATACAATGGAGGTAACGTCATTTTTGGTAGTAATCTTCGCGGTAACATCATTGGCAAAGGTACGATTTCTAATGACTCTCTCAAAATAAATAATGTAGAACATGTTAATAACTTAGGATTTAATTTGCTAAGTATAGGACAAATATGTGACAATAAATGTAGAGTAACTTTCTCTGAACATGATAGTGAAATCACTAAGGACGGTAAAGTCATAGGTAGAGGTATTAGGAAGAAAGGCTTATATGTGATGATATTAGGAAAGAAGCCTAAGGATCAAATTTGTGGTAACTACGATTGATGAGAAATTCCACCTTGTGGCATAGGAGATTAGGACACGCAAATTAGCGTCCATTCCAATCATTGGCCCTATAAGGAATTAGTTAGAAACTTACCTAAGCTTAAGTTTGATCAACATTTTTGTGATGCTTGCAAAATTAGAAAACAAGCTCACGCTAGTCACAAAGCTAAGAATGTAGTCTCAACGACTAGATGCTTAGAACTTCTCCATATGGATCTCTTCGGTCCATCCACCGTACGGAGTTACGGAGGAAACCGTTACACCCTAGTCATAGTAGATGACTACTCTAGGTATACTTGGACTAGATTTCTTAAGGATAAATTCAAAGCTTTCGATCAATTCGAAACATTTAGTAGGAAAATCCAAAACCAATTAGGTTGTTCAATAGTGTCAATTAGAACCGACCACGGTAGAGAATTTGATAATGAGGTGCAATTTGGAGATTTTTGTAATGCCAACGGTATTACACATAACTTCTCGGCTCCACGCACTCCTCAATCAAATGGCGTGGTTGAAAGGAAAAATAGGACACTTCAAGAAATGAGTAGGACTATGTTGAATGAGCAATCGTTACCACAAAAGTTTTGGTGTAACGCCGTAGATACTTCAACATACATTCTCAATCGAATTCTCATTAGAGCCATTCTAGGAAAAACACCTTATGAACTCTTTAAGAGGTGAAAAACCTAACACTAGAAATTATTTTTAGAGTGTTTTGGAAGCAAGTGCCTTCATTTTGAACATAAAGACTACCTTACTAAGGTTTTGACCCCAAAGTCATACGACGGGTCCTTTCTTTTTCGTAGTTTATTCTCAAAATAGTTAAGCCTATATCATCCTAAACCAACATACTGGAAAGTCAAAGATCACTTAATAGACATTCGATGAGAACTCCTCCACCTCTAAGACATTACCCTAGGTGGATGAGACTTGCGATTGAAGAGGAAGCAATAAGGTTCACCAAAAATAAAAACCTAGAAAACGACATTGTGGATGAACTTTAGAAGGTTAATGATAAAAGTCAATATTAAGTAATCTAGGAACTCCTTAGAAAATTTTATAGGAAACCTTTGAAAAATAACCCTTAGATCAAAGCCCGAACCAAAGTAACTTCTACTGTTTATATCAACTATAGAACCTAGAGAATGTGAATGAACATAGAAGATAAAGTTGGATAGTCGCCATGCAAGAAAATTAAATCAATTCATTCTAACAGACTTTGGGGAGTATTAGTTCCTCAACCTAGGAATATGACAATTATAAGAACGAAGAGGGTACTTAGAAATAAGTTAGACAGAACGGTAATTGTTTTCTGAAATAAGGCTAGGTTTAGTTGCTCAAGGCACAACCAACAAGAGGGAATCCATTATGAGAAACTATGCCCCGGTGCTAGACTAGAGTCTATTAGAATATATTAGCTTGAGGCATGCTCTTAGACTTTAAAACTATTCCAAATGGATGTAGAAAGTGCATTCCTGAACGTTTTTATCAATGAGAGGTAACTTGGCACCGAACCTCTTTGGAATTTCATTGATTTTTGAAAAAACCGGATCATGTTATATAAATTAATGAAAGCTTTTATATGGCTTAAACAAGCACCCAAAGCTTGGTATGAAAGTATTAAAAGGCCTTCCTTATTAAACATGACTATAAAATGGGAATGGTACGGATAACACTCTTTTACTAAGAATAAAAGCTCAAATCTCATCATTGTTCAAATAATATGTCGATGACATTATATTCGGTTCGACTTGACAAGACATGTGTGATTGAATTGTCAAATCATGCATGACGAGTTTTGAGATAGCATGATGCGTGAACTTAACTTCTTCCTTGGATTACAATTAAACAAATTAAGACGGTATATATCATTAATCAATCTAAATATTAAAGAAATGGCTTAAGAGAAATTTGGTCTAGAAATTCTAAACCAATAAAAAACCCCCATTTCCTCCCGTACTAAACTCACGATAAGATGAAGAGTGTAGGTTGGTAAGATAGTACCAAGTATACGAGTCATGATAGTAGTTTATTATACCTAACGTACAATAGGGCCTGATATACAATGTTAGTGATTGCCTATGTGCCCGCTTTTTAAGAGGCTCCCGAAACCTCTTCACCTTGAAGCGTTAAATGTATCTTCTGATACTATAAAGGCACGACGGCACTTAGGATTAAGGTATCCTAAGGGGAATCTGTCTATAGAAACCGTAGTATATTCCAGACACTTATCATGCGGGAGGATTATGTAACCAAAAGAGCACTAATAGTATTTTGTAACGTTGCGGGATTATTTTTTGACATCTTGGTTTCTCAAAAGAAAACAAACCGCTCTTGCTATAACCCACTACCAAAATGCCGAATACATAAGCGCCGAAAAGGCATGTCAACAAGCACTATGGATGAAACAAGCTCTCATCGACTACGACGTACGACTCGACGACGTTCCCATCATGTGCAACAACAAAGGCGCGATTGACCTTAGCAAAAACCCGATGCAACATTCTTGTACCAAACACAATGAAATACGTCACCTCTTTCTTCGTGATAATGTCCAGAAAGGAGATATCTCAATCGAAAAAGTGCCAACCGTCGACAATATCACCGACATTCTTACTAAACCCCTTAAGCATGGATCGTTTAACTATCTACGTTTTGGTTTAGGGATGATGGAACACATTCCATAAATCATCTTTGTCCGCTTCTCTTTCTTCTGTCTCAATTCTAGTCCGTGTTCCATTCCGTGTCGTGACAACTTAAATACTTCATCCGAAGTACTTTAAGCATATTTAATTTGTGAAATGCAAATTAAAATGTCACTTCTCTTCATAAAATTTTCGTCAAAACCAAATCCAAAAAACCCTTTAGCTGATGGCGGCCCAATAAAGACAGCCCCTCAATATATTGGGACCGCCATAGATATGGACCGCCACCATCAGACATAAAATGGAACACTTAAAACAAATAATTTAAAACAGAAAAACAAAGACCCCTTACCTGCTGCCATTGACGAACATGACTCAAAACCCACAAAAACTCAAAATCAACCATTAAAACATCAATTGAAGATCAAATTAACACTAATAATCAATCCTAACATCACAAAGATCATCAATTTTAAGTCATTTCATCTATTTTCTTTCAATTTGATCTAGGGTTCATGATGAACACAAAATTAAAATTGGGGATTTTAATATTTTCTTTAATTTGTACAAATAAGACGACTAGGATACAATGTACATCTAATATGCTTTCCCGTAGACATAGATTTGCATACAGTATAAGATTAAATGAAAACAAATCAATTTGAACCAACCCCCAATTCTAATTTTCAAATCACTCACGTTTTGGAACACATAAAATTATTGTTATATGCATTTTCAATACAACTCAAAAACATTTTTGCATACATGCATAATGATCTCATGAACAAAATTCGAGATACATAATTCATATGTATTTTTTTTTTTTTGACTTGTTTGGTGAGCAAAATCAACTAAGGAGCTTTGGAATTTAACTCTTAGGATTATTATATTGTAGGTTCAGTTAATCGTTACTCCACACCTGTTACATTTAGGCAGACACTAAAAACATTGCACATGATAAATTACATGTGAAAAAGTGATAAAATGTGATTTCATTCTCTTCTAGGAAATCATGCCTTGCAAATCTTCTAAAGATTACAAAAATACAAGACACTAAACCCCATAATGTCACATGAATTTCCTGTTCGTCCAATAAAAGAAAAATTTAAGAAACCTTGAAGAACGTTCACATTCTCGAGGTCCGAGGTGGTTCTTGATAACTTTACGGATCTAAACTATGTTTAGTCTTTGTTTCATTTTGTCAAATTTGAGTGTCTCCTTGAAATCAATGAACAAGTACGTCCTCTTTTTATTCTCGAGTTTTATAGCCAATATCTTTTGACTTATTCTGACGAAGGTCAAATGTTTGTAGAATTTGTCATTCAAAATCAACTCTTCTCCTACTCTCTTTAAAATTTTGCTCAAAATCTGACGTTCCCTGTGAAGGAAGCGTGTGTTCTTTACCGATAGGTGGTGACTTGATGAGTTGCATATGGTCTCCCTATCGGGATGGTCCATATCAAACCAACCCTCCTTCCATCGAGGACATCATTACGTCTATTTGAATTAAACGAGAAGGTCAAGTCTGTCGCATCCGTCATGAGGAGGAGATTGATGTTCATGATTATCAAATTCTCACTCGTGAAATCATACGAACTTTGAAACCTTTAGAGGAAATCAACCGGGAAAGCGTCTTTTGTTTGGGGGGTAATTGGGATCATGTTCCCGCGTGTCTTTGTTTTATGCTTTATTGTGTCGTACACTCCGAAAGATTCAATCTTGCCTATTACATGGCAAAACGAATAGAGTGGGTCACTAAGAAAGCTAGGTTAATTCTACCCTATGGTATCCTATTAACTCGCTTGTTTAAATTCATCATGAATAAATATCCCGAGTTGTACAACGAGTCTTATGTCTTATACGATCGTGTCATGAATCCTCTTGCCACTCAACTAGAGCGAAAACCAAGAAGGGATCGTGGAACGAGAAGAGGTCGTCATTCCACTTCTTCGTCTTCTGCCTTCGATCAACCATCCTCATCTCATCTCAACAATGATGATGACAATGGGAATGACGAAGGAACCTCGTATGCAAGCACTCCTTCCTCTTCTGTTATGTCATTTGCCTTAACCAATCAAGTTTCCTAAAGTTTTCAAAACCCACCCAATGCCGACCAAAACATGAAACCTTTTTACACCCGCCAAGCCGAAATCCTCAACCGTCAAGTGCAATTAAGAGATGAGCAACGCGATGGAGTAAGGTCAATCGAAAAAAGCCTTAGAAGGTTGTGGAGAAACATGAGTAAGTGAGCAATGAGTGAAATTGCTTTATGACATTATTATCTATATTATTTACTAATCCATTATGATTAGGTGTTTAAACTTATGCTACTCGTTAGTAACTTAGTATTTAGTATAGGGCAACTTAGATCGCCATGGATGATCTTTCAATTTTATCATCCAAAACCAATGCTTGCATGCACCCTGATAGACTCCTTGCTATATGTATGATATTGTGCATGCTTATCCTTTGATAAATGTTGCTTACAAATGCTTTCCCCATATAACTCATGATAGTTGATATTTTGAGATTAGATAATGAGTATAAGATGATTCATGATGAAAACAAATTAACTAAAAGAGGGGAATTTGGAAATTCTTTAAATACAGCATTTCAGGAAATTCTGGAAAAAAAAATTTTCTCCAGAAAGGCCCCCTTAAATACTGGGCGGCCCCCCAATATATTTGGGACCGCCAGATATTTAAGGGACCGCCATCAGGGGTCACGGATTCTTCTACTGTGACCACCTGATTTTCTGTGCAGTTGACCACTATCCCATCTAGGCCTAGCTGATTTCTGCTTTTTGATAAACAATTTTTGGAATCTAAAGCTTCAAACCCCATGCCTTACCTCTTGAATCTACCTCTTCCACCTTAAATCATGAACTCTTCTTATTCTTCTTATCATCTTCATCTTCCTCAACCAAAATCTACCATGAATTCCACAAATGCTTCTTCTTCAAACCCTTCCAAGAAAATCAAATTAACCATAATCCCTCCTAGACAACTATTTGTCAACATCTCTAGTGATGAAGAAGTCACCACTACACCTTCTCCTACCACCACTTCTTCATCTCCAACTCCTCCAAATGCACCATCAAAAACTCCATCCACAAATCAAACCTCCTCAAGCCAAGATAATACATCTTCTTCTTTTCAATCAAAACTTCAAATTTCACCTTCATCCTCTCATGAACCAACCTCTCCTCAACCTTTGAACCCTTTGCTTGAGAACATCTTGGATGTCCCTCCTAGACCTTTAAACCCTCAACCACTTCAAAGCCTTCCTTCTTTGGATATCACTCTATCATTATCACCAATCACACCTCTTGAAAATCTCTCAAGTCCACCTTCACCATCACTACCACCACCTCAACCTCCTATCATGGGGCATCCACTCTACTACAACTATCATGACTATCATGGATCAACTTGTATTTGTTGTTTCCACAACCGTAACCTCTACTTGAACCTTCGAGATGAAATGAACATTATGTTTGCTCATCTTGAGTATCTTCTAACTACCGCCTTCACAACCTATTTTCCACCTCCACCATAGACCCTTTTCAAATGGTTTAATAATGGAAAATCCAAAGACATTTTGTTTAAAAAGTCATTCTCTATGAATCATGAATCATTTAAGACTTATGTAGTATTATGTCTCTTTATCTTGTATTAGTTCTAGTTTTATTTTGCATGAATGTATTAGTTGGTTGTGCTAATGTATGATTTTCTTGTTGGTGGAATGAAAATCTTCTTTTGTTAGTTTAAATACAATGTGTTATCTTGAAGAATATTTGTCTTGCACTTGTATTTCTAACCTTGTTTTGTAGCAAACAAATTATCGTAAGATCGATCCTTTAGTGCCCCGAACAAGGGGGAGCTTACATCAAGGGGGAGTCTTTTATCGTCGATTTCTTTCTCTCCTCTACGACTCGACGATCAACCTTTTTGGATTCGACAAAAAGGGGGAGAAATAGAATTAAACTCATTAATAATTTATAAACTTCTATTTTTATACTAAATGAGTTTATGTTTTGTCATCATCAAAAAGGGGGAGATTGTTAATACAAATAATGTCTAAAAACGTTATTTATATTTTTCGACCTCTCAATGTTTTGATAATAACAAAATGTGAAAACGTTTACGATAAAATTAAACGTTTATAAATTACTAATCATAAAATTCTATTTCTAAGATTAATCACTTAAGGTATGGATAAACAAATCATTAAACATGATTAGTGATCAAGAAAATATTTTCCTTAAACCTTACATTTCTACAAATGTGTTTTTATAAAAATATAAAAACAAAATATTTATTCATTAAAAGAAATGTTTTATTAAAAACATAAAATTTGAAATTCAAATTTTCCCCCCAAAATAGAAGGTTATATAACAGATACAACCTTCACCACAAAAGGACAAAAAAGGGAGCAGAGTCTAGTGGCGCCCCCCTTTTAGGCCTGGCGGCCCCCTTATATATAAGGGACCGCCGGGACCGCCAGCAGCAACGATCAATTTTTTGTCCTCTATAAATACTAGGCCACCCCATGTGAAAAATAGAACCTCTTGCCACGAATTTTCTCATATCTATTTTTCTCTCTTCTTCCTTTCTTTCTAAAACACATATCTTGATCACTAACATATCTTGATCTTGTTTCAAGTGATTAATTCTTTCTTCATCCCTTCTTCTTC
Source organism: Tanacetum coccineum (assembly GCA_026074375.1). NCBI lineage: Eukaryota > Viridiplantae > Streptophyta > Magnoliopsida > Asterales > Asteraceae > Tanacetum > Tanacetum coccineum. Next base: position 57,666 of record BQNB010025651.1, read on the forward strand.
TTCTTCTAATCAAGTGCAAGAGAAGAACAATCGTATTCTTCTATTTACGAATTGTTATCAAGTGATCTCTCTTTTCCTCCTCAAGATCACAAATCTTCATTACATATATTTAGTGTTGTTGTGTAAATTGGATTGTGTGTAGATCCAAGTGTGTAAATTGTGTATTGGTGTGATTTGGATTGTGTGTCAATCCAAGGGTATATATATCTTGTGAGTGTGTAAAGATTTAGTAAAGTCTTAGATTGGTTCTAGCTAAGATTAGGACTCGACATCTAGCTTAGTGTTGGAAAAAAAAAGTAAGCGACGTATAAACGGTTTTCTCTGCCTAAAGGGAGCTTGTTTACATAGTGAAATCTCAAGTGGATCACTCGGGGAGTGGAGTAGGAACGAAGAGGTGCTTCGTTGCCGAACCACTATAAATCTTGGTGTCTTGGTTTGATCGTTTCTTTCCTTATCCCTTTATATTATTATTCATTTAGTTCATTACATTAGATAGTTTTTGTTGTGATTCATATTTTTGATTGATTGACATATAACTCAAATCAAACCTTTTTATAAGCAAAGAATTTTAAACCGGTTAATTAACCTGTAAACTATTCAACCCCCCCCCCCCCCCTTCTAGTTTCTACAGATGAATCTGAAGAAGAATCTCGAGCTGAATCATCTAGAGAAAAATAATCGGATGAAGAATGATCGTCAGAATGTCTCACAACAAGTCAATGAGTAGGTAACGGTCCAACCCTGTTCTTTGCAGTCAACATGTGAAGCGGTCCATTAGGATGGTACCGGTAAGGTCAACGGTAAGGAATAGGCTGTCCCGGTGCTAGAATCATAACTTGACGACGAGGTACGACAGGTGATCTCTAGGTAGAAGGGGTAATCTTAGTGAAAGGTGTACCATGGGTAGGTGATGGTGGTGTATGAGGTGTATCACTGTCTGTGGTGTCATCAGTCAATGATAAAAATGGTAAGATAGCTGGTAATGGTGGTATATGGTCTGATGATGGATCCTCAGATGGATCAGACTTTGTTTCAAATGAAAGTGAATAGTCAGGTGATGCAAGTGTGATATTGGGTAATGCAGGTGTCTGATCATGTGATGGTGGTATAGTAGGTAGAACAGTAGGTAGAACAGTAGGTAAGACAGTAGGTATCTCTATGGGTGTCACTGTGGTATCAGTATGAGTAGTAGGTGGAGAAATGGTAGGTGTGGTATCGGGAATAGTGGTAGGGATAGTGCCGAACAAGATAACTCATCTAGCCGGTATCCCCACACTCTCCTCGGATGAATCCGATGAAACTGAGATAACTGAGATAACCATGACCTGCACAAGCAAAAGTTTATATAAATCATCTTTATATCAACCATGCATGATGCAGACATATGAATGGATGAATGGGTAACTGAATGAATGCAAAATGAACGAATGAATGAGTGGGTCATCGAGTACGACATAATGAAATGGAATGCAAAATACTTATAGTAATATTAGTTATACTTAGTATTTAATACATATATATTATCTACGTAGTACGTATACGTAAGGTTACGTAAGACACATATAATCACGTAAGGATCACATACTGGTTATAGTCCAGACCTAGTTAAACTACCTGGTTCTCTATAACCTTGGCTCTTGATACCAATCTGTCACATCCCTAGATGGGGCCTGGGTGGAATACGTGTCCGGAGGCGTGACTTAACTGAATATCTCAAGTACAAAGCATAAAGAACGACCTCTAAGGGTACGTTT
>BQNB010025652.1:0-39116 GCA_026074375.1 Tanacetum coccineum
CGTGTGTATAGTAGTTAGCTTATTAGTTAGTTTATTAGTATGAATAAGAAAACCTTGTTCATAACTTTGATTATGTTCTTTATTATTCCGCTGTGCATTATCAATCATTGTTATTATTATCCTAGATGGGCTAAACGATTCTCTACAATTGGTATCAGAGCCATGTGGCTCTCGATCTAGGATCACAAGGTTTTTATTAGTGCTTATTTTTTGTTAATGGCGAATTCATTGAAACTAGGGTTTTGAAAGAAACCCTAATTAGAAGAAACAGAAAGTAAGATGTTTGTTACTGCTATCTCGATCATAGGAATCTCTAAAGTATCAACAAGGTATGTGATATGTGGTCATAGAAGGTTGAAGAAGAAACAGTAGCAGCAAGGATTTTCTTAAAAAAAATCCCAAACAAGAAGTTTATCAAGGTACAGCAGAAGCAGACGTGTTTATGAAAGTTGTTTACGTTATGATTATGATACGTGGATTGATATGGGATTTTATATATTATGGAAACCCTAAGTTTTAGGGATTATTTTTATTTAGTTCCCATAAATATTGGAGTAGTTATTGACGTGATTAAAGGAGAGGCAGTTTGCAATGAAGGAAAGTATTAGTTACAGATAGTTTTGTTTATAAGCAGCAGGATCGTGTTACGTGGTGTCTGCGTTGGTTGTTTCTAATTTGTTGATATATGGTTAATGTCCTACTGGTTCCATTAGTTGCTGCGGGGATAATCAAGTGCATGTAGGCGTGCGTGTTGATTTACTAACTGCTTGGTGTGAGTTTGTGCCGTGTTGCATAAGACAAAGAGTTGTACTACTCGTTCATAATTAGTACTGATATGGTTTATTATTTGTACTGCCAAGCGTTAGTGACAGTAAGTAGCAACAGATAAGCGACAATTACTAGTGTCATATAAAAGGGCTATGGGAGGAAGTGAGAACATAAGGTAGTAACTGATTTAAAGCGACAACTTTGTAACATAACTTTGGCAACAGATGACATGACTGACAATGTGTCACTTACAAGCTTATTGGGAGCGAAGGAGACAAGTACTTGTGGAGAATAGTAAAAGCTTTGTGATGGAAGAAAAGTGTTGTTGTTTGGTTTGGATTGTTTATACCCTAGGTGTTTTTCACTTAGTAATATGGGCTAGATCGTTGGTGGTTGTAACCAATTGGTATCAGATGCGGGTTTGCTACTTGTATCTAGGTATTGCAAGGTTTTGGTAGAAGAATGAGATGAAGAAACCTAAACACAGGTGCGTTGGGATCATTGAACTCGATGATAGATTGTTTATGGTAGTTTTGGAGATTATTTGAAGAGACATTTGATTATTTACTTATTTGATTGTTGTTGTGTGTTTTTCACAGGTTTTGTGTTAATTATTTTATCCTTAAAGGAACGTGGTTCATACCATTAAGATAAGATTGTTCGAGGATTTTAGGCGATGACGAAGACTTGATGAATCTAGCAAAGGTGTACGATCTTCCTTTGAAGCTTATACGTACATTTTGCTATCACTTTTGGTGTTTACGTTATTGTACTCAGTGTCTATTAATAGAGGAAATGACGGTTTTGTAAATTGAGAAATTAGATCGATTTATAACATAGAGGTATGTGACTCGAACGTCATGTGGATACATGTATGAAGAACCAATGTTTGGGAAATTCAACTTCTTCATTACAAATTTCTATTAATTCGTTTTTTCTTCTTCATTGATATTTGCTGCTTGGAGCCTACTCTAAGTCATGATTAAGAGTGGTAACATCGTTAAGGGGGAAGCTTATTGTTTATGTTCGCATGTCTACAGTGCACTCCTATATTGATTTATGACTCAATATAGGGGATAGAGTTGCATGGACTCAAGGGAAGTTCTTCATCTATTATAAGCTTCAGGGGAAGCAAGTGCTTATTGGTTTTTGTCATTATGTCAACTAGGGGAATATTGTTAGGGAATTTTATACTTGGATGTTATGACACAACAGTATTAAGATGGAGGACCTACAAGACAAAGCTGGAATAACATTAATGTTGATTGAAGATTAGTCAAATAGTATTTAATGCTCAGCTAAAAGATAAAGATCAACATTAATGCTGATTGAAGATTAGTCAAATAGTATTTAATGCTGATTTATAGTTTCATATTTTATTTGATTTTATCTTGTCTTGTAAAAACATAACCCCTCTAGTATATAAAGAGGGGTAGGCGTCTAGTATTGATTATCCATCATAGTTAGACTTCTCCAATGAGAGTCTAGACACACAAACAAAGCGTGTGTATAGTAGTTAGCTTATTAGTTAGTTTATTAGTATGAATAAGAAAACCTTGTTCATAACTTTGATTATGTTCTTTATTATTCCGCTGTGCATTATCAATCATTGTTATTATTATCCTAGATGGGCTAAATAACGATCTAAGGGGTCATAACAGACTCCACAATTGGTATCAGAATTCTCTACATCTAGGTTAGTAGGCTCACTGGACTGAGGAATCTCAGTGACCTTGCTTTTGGTTTTCTTACGTTTGTGGGTCTTTTTAAGGTGTGATGATGATGCAACAGTAGGGATTGGTTCAACATAAGATGGTGAAGCAGTAGTAAGTGTGTGTTGGGGTTTAGTGGGTTGTCCTGAATCTTCACCCTCCACTATTTGTGATGCCAGCATAGATGGAAACAATGGTGTAACTATCCCTGAAAAATCTTTATCTTTCATTCTCTTGTTTGCAAAAACCTTTTTAGTATGAGAAGGTGTATCGTATTCATCATTAAAAACTGCTGCAAGATTTTCAATTTGATTGTTCAAAAACAGTTGTAAAAACCTTGGATACATTAAAAACTTTTTAGAATTAGGATCCAAGTTTCTCAACATACCATCAAAAATCAATTTAGAAAAAATAAATTTTTGATTCTTAGCCAAACATATAACTGTTGATGCTATATTAGTAGTAAATTCATTCCAACAGTTGATTTAGAACTTAAACATTGTAAGATGGTATGAATGAGATACTTCCATTGAGGGGAAAAGAAAGGTTTTAGAAAAGTAAGTTTATCAGAAAGCTTTTCATATCCCATCAATTGAAGGTTTTCAAAAATCTCAGTGTTTGTTAGACAAATAATACCATCCTCATCATCAAAGTGAAGATCTCTCCTTACAGATGATTTTGTTATTACTATAGTCTTGACATCAACTCTGGCACGTATTTGTGTTTCATTATTGACTATTTTGGTCTTTGCAGTAGACAAAAACTGCTTAATATAGGACACATAGATAGTTGGACTTACAGTTAAGGCATAACTGATAGGGCTAGCATTAAGGAAATCAAATATCTCTGCAAAATCAGCATTGGCTTCTGATTTTTTTAAGTACGCCACCATATTGTGAGAATCAGCAAAGGTTAAGTCCGCTATTGATGATAATTGTGAATGTTGGTGATGAAATCGAGTTAGGGTTTGTAAAATTTAGAGCGTGAGAGTGTTTAAGAGTGATTATTGTGTGATCGTAAACGGTTTTATAGGGAATTAAGCAAACCCATAAGTAAAGTAACCATTTAATTTACAAAAGACACCCTTAGCAGTTTTAACCCCAACGGTAACCTAGCAGCACTAACTTAGCCTAGCAGCAATAACTTTTTGCCTGGCAGCACTAACTTTTTGCCCAACAGCATTAATTCATGCCAGCAACACTAACTTTTGAGTTACCAGTATAAACCCTAATTTCATCCAAATAGTATTTCCAACCCATTCTAATCATCAATCTATCCAAATAACTCCTCAGAGATTAAGCATTCCAATGCTAGCAGTCAAAAATTGAAAACGACTAACATCAAATGCTTTTGTGAGCAAATCTGCAACATTCTGATTTGTGGGAATCTTGAACATCTAAATAAGCTTCTTCTTATTGGAATCTCTGATAAATTGGTGTCTGATCTTAATGTGCTTAGTTTTTGAGTGAAATACTAGATTCTTTACAATGCAGATAATAATCTCATTGTCAATGAAAATCTTGGTGTTCATAAAGTTGTATCCATAATCAAACAATTGATTTTGGATCCATAACACCTATCCACAGCAATTTGATGCAGCTACATATTATGCTTTAGTTGTAGAATTTGCAACCACAATTTGCTTCTTGCATTGTCATGAAATCAATCAGCTCCTAAGAAATTGACAACCTTCTGTTGTGGATTTCCTTTCTAAACTTGCACTAGCATAGTCACTGCCAGTATAAGCTTCCAAATCAAATGGTGAGTCCTTAGGATACCAAAGGCCCAATTTAAGTTGACCTTTCAAGTATCTATAGATTCTTTTCACAGCATGAAGATGTGAAACTTTAGGTGTGACTTGGAATCTTGCACATGCACATACAACAAACATAATATCAGGCCTTGAAGATGTTAAATACATCAATGATCCAATCGTTGATCTATATAAGTAAACATCAACATCTTCAGCATTTTCATCCTTCACCAAAGGCTTTGAAGTCTCCATAGGTGTACTTGCTGTCTTCACAGTTAAAAAACCATACTTCTTCAAAATTTCATCCACATACTTGTCTTGACTGATGAAAACCCCATCATCTTTCTGTGTTACTTGTAGTCCTAAGACGAAAGTGAGCTCACCCATAGAACTCATCTGAAACTTTTTGTGCATTAATTTCTCAAACTCAGTGCATAACTCCTTCTTAGTAGATCCAAAAATTGTCGATAATGAAATAGAGTTAGGGTTTGTAAAATTTAGAGCATGAGAGTGTTTAAGAGTGATTATTGTGTGATCGTAAATGGTTTTATAGGGAATTAAGCAAACCCATAAGTGAAGTAACCATTTAATTTACAAAAGACACCCTTAGCAGTTTTAACCCCAACGATAACTTAGCAGCACTAACTTAGCCCAGCAGCATTAACTTTTTGCCTGGAAGCACTGACTTTTCGCCCAACAGTATTAAGTCATGCCAGCAGCACTAACTTTTGAGTTACCAGTATAAACCCTAATTTCATCATATTTTTAACCCATTCCAATCATCAATCTACCCAAACAACACCTTAGAGATTAAGCATTTCAATGCTAGCAGTCAAAAATAAAAAATGACTAACATCAAATGCTTTTGTAAGCAAATCTGCAACATTATGATATGTGTGAATCTTGATCATCTAAATAAGCTTATTTTCATTGGAATCTCTAATAAAGTGGTGTCTGATCTCAATGTGCTTAGTTTTTGAGTGAAATACTGGATTCTTCACAATTCAGATAATACTCTCATTGCTAATGAAAATCTTGGTGTTCATAAAGTTGTATCCATAATCAAGCAATTGATTTTAAATCCATAACACTGTCACTTACAATTGATGCAGCTATATTCTGCTTTTGTGTAGACATTTGCAACACAGTTTGCCTTCTTGTCATTGCCATGAAATCAATTTGCTCCTAAGAATTGGAAACCTACTGTTTGTGAATTTCATGTCTAAACTTGCACCAGCATAGTCACTGTCAGTATAAGCTTCCAAATCAAATGGTGAGTCCTTAGGATACCAAAGGCCCAATTTAGGTTGACCTTTTAAGTATCTAAAGATTCTTTTCACAGCATGAAGATGTGAAACTTTAGGCGTGACTTGGAATCTTGCACATGCACATACAACAAACATAATATCAGGCCTTGAAGATTGTTAAATACATCATAACTGATCCAATCATTGATCTAATAAAGTGAACATCACTTCGTCAGCATTTCATCCTTCATCAAGGTTTGAAGTCTCCATAGGTGTACTTGCTGTCTTCATAGTTGAAAAACCAAACTTCTTCAAAATTTCATCCACATACTTGTCTTGACTGATGAAAATTCCATCATCTTTCTGTGTCACTTGTTAGATAATAAGAAGAAAGTGAGCTCTCCCATAGAACTCATCTAGAACTTCTTATGCATCATCTTCTCAAACTCAGTACACATCTCCTTCCTTGTAGACCTCAAAATGATATCATCAACATATACTTGAACTAGTAGAGTATCACCTTTAAACTTTTTAATAAACAAAGTCTTATCTATTGTTCCTCTCTGAAATCCATTTTCTAATAAATAGGTAGACAAAGTCTCATACCAGGCTCTAAGAGCTTGATGTAGACAATATAATGCCTTTTCTACCTTATAAACTCTGTTAGCCTTTCCATACAAAAACCCATATTTACCTTTATAAACTTGTTACTCCTTGGCTTTAGTGGTGGAGATGTGTATCCTTGCCAAGTTTATGATAGAATACTCGTCACGACCGAGCAATTGAGCGAATTAGTTACATGTTACAGCATAGATTAGTTGAGTGATTTGAGTGTTTTCATCTTCCTATTTCGTGAGGTGTCTGGTTGTGTACTTGTCGAATAAATGCTTTAAACAGAAAATATCCTTAGGGATACATTTTTGTAAACTTCTAAAAGCTACTTGAGGACAAGTAGCATTCAAGTGGGGGATATTTGATGACATCAAATAACGTCTATTTTATAGCATCATTTATCCCATGTTATTAATCCATTTTTTATAGTTATTGCAAAGAATGGTTACTTAATCGTTTATATTTGAGAATTACAGTAATTATGGAGTACTTGGTAAAGTTATGCTAAAAGACACGCATTTTAGAGCATAAATGAAGAGTTCGAGAAAGTCTACTGATCTGACAGCAAATACGCCGTATTATTCTAGACCTGTACGACGTATCTAAGACTTTGACGAACCAAAGGACCATTGCCTGACTTTGAAGAATACGTCGTATCCACATCAACAATACGCCGTATATAATACTTTGGTCAACGATGAAGAATTAATTGGTTTTACATCAATACGCCGTATCCATCAAGAAGATACGACGTATCCATGCCTATACTTCACAAGAAACCACGAAGACATAAAGACTAATAGGCCGTATCCATGAACTTCAATACGCCGTATTCAATGTTTATTATACACAAAGATTCTGGAAGATATCAAACATGGTCCTTACTTCAAAAAATCCCCAATACGCCGTATCCCACATGGATGGATACGTTGTATCGATGCGATTCCAGACACTATAAATAGACGACCCAAAACTCAGTTTTAGGTATGCAAGTGAATCCCTAAACCACCAAGTCGACCAAGAGACGATCAGAAGAGCCTAGAAGTTCAGAAAAGAGCCTCAAGATCATAGGAAAATTCTTGTAATCTTTGCACAACCGAATACGCGTTCGATCGAGGCTTCTTTACTTTAATCGTTCATATGTCAAACCGTGTGTATTTTTACAATGACTATCGGCTGATACCTTTAGGTATCAGCCATGTTTATGAAGATCTAATGTTTGGTTTGTTTATCTCGATTGCTTAATTTATCGTTGATTGTTGTTTATGTTTATCAATTTATATTCGTTTACGTGCTTAAGTATGCGACATATCATTCAACTAGGTCTAGTCCTACATATTTAATGCGCTGCAACTTCGGTGTTGTTTGGGCGTAGGCTAAGAGTCCGGGATAGCTCTCCATATTGCAATTTATATATCTAGAATCATAGGATCACAAATATTGACCTATCTTTGCCTTTAGATTAGTGAGCTTAGTTGAGCTATAAGGTGACCTTGGTATCAATGAGTACGTTCTGATTCCATTGGTAAGGACCCGGACAGTGAACTACTAGTATATAAATCGCCGTTAAGCAGTAAGTGGGTAAAGTCTCGATGAGCTAGGGTTTAGTTAGAGCACCATTACTTAGATCCTAAGATAGATTATAATCAACATAGGGATGCTTTATGTGGATGCGTCTAATTATGACAGAATTAGCATGTCTAGGTCTTAGGAAGAAGTACCGCCTAAGTCTAGGAATGATATGCCCTTCGAGATAAGACAATCATTGCACTAATAAACAAACCTGCGTTTTATCGGATTATTTATGGTTGATACGTTTCCCTTACATTAGTTCTCGACCGCTTCTCTATCGTTTGCTTGTCTTCTTGTGTGTGTCTATTGCTTTACTTGTCATCAAAACCTTAGGTTAGATACATAAAACCATGCCAGTCTCTCAGGCTGAAACCCCCCTTTTTGCTTTAGTTTTAGGTTTAACTTAGATAACTAAAATACTGATAGAATTAGGATTAACGCTCTCGCTCTTAGTGATCGACACCCTACTTACCACGAAACTTCATTTGAATGGGTACACTGCCCGTTAAAGTGTTGTTTTTAGGTATAGTCGGCATAAAATAAATAGTAAAACTTGATACATATATAACACCTACACAACGACACATCAACGGCGTCACAATTAAAACGCGACGCCGTCACAGTGATTTTCCTATATATACAAACCCGAATTTAGGGTTTTGAGTGTGTAACTTTAGAATAAAGTACACATCTTCAAAATCTAATTTTCTTGTCCTGATTTTACCTTTTCCAGTAATCTTACCTCCTTTAGGGTTTCCACCAAAGGCAACAAATCCACCATCAATTTCTTCATAATCTGAGAGGTAGGACTTGTTTTCGGTCATGTGCCTAGAGCATCCACTATCAATGACTCCTTTTTCCTGCAACTCTAGTTGTCGATTGCCTTGCACCAAAAGTAAGAGAATCAGGCTTTCTTGGGGACCCAAGCCATTACAGACTTGGATCTGTCTTGTGCATCAACATAGTCAAATCTTTTCATAACTATTGATGCACTATTGTGTTTGGAGACATGGTCTAACACTTTTTGATCTGGTCTCCCAACCCAACATGCTGAGGCCTTAACAGCATTAGCCTCATTTCCCTTATTATCACTTACTACTGCTTTTGGCCCAACAGTAGTAACATTTTCCCTAACAGTATTAACTTTTTCTTTGAAATTGGGGCGGCGTTTGGTTGAGAGAGTGTGTCTGTGTGTGTGTGTGAGTTACTCTCGCGCGATATGAGATTCTTGTGTTATGTGTAATTTGCTCTATTAAAAAATCCTCCACCTAGTCTAGTAAGATAGAGGTTTAAGACGTATCACGGTTGGTCTTAGGTACGGAAGTATTAATTTGCGCTCAGAGATACTAGAGATAGAGATATAGAGAGATAGACTAGCGTTTTAGCAGTGTATTTTTTGTGTGAGGCTCTCTGAGATGTGTGTGTGACTCAGTAGTATTAAGTGTTTTAAGGCCAGATTTCATTAAGACTCTTCTTGGAACAAAAAAAAATTTTGGATGAGGAAGAGTCAATCATTGAGAATTTTCATGATTCACCCTTCTAGCGTTGTTCCATACAGTCCTAAGGGTTAGATCTAATCTAATGTTAAAAACCAAAATATCAAATAAAAATCAAGATTAATTTTCACTCCCCGGCAGCGGCGCCAAAAACTTGATGTGTCGTTGTGTGGTGTATATTTTTATGATTCAAGTTTTAAATTTATATTTTGCCGACTAAACCAAAAATAACACTTTAACGGGCAGTGTACCCGATCGATAGTAGTTTCGTGATAAGTAGGGTATCGAACACTTGAAGCGAGGTTATATCTTATCAATTTAAATAGTATCTTGGTTATCTAATCTATGTTAATTCTATTCTATTCTAAACCTATGTCAGTCCTAATCCTAATTCTAACGGGAAAAAAGGGTTTTCAGCCTGAGAGACTGGCACGGTTTGGTTGGTGACTACAATCAATTCAAGGCACTTTAACCCACGCAAGCAAATTAACAAAAGATAAAAGAGCGGTCGAGCCAAATATAAGAAAACTGTATTAACCATTATTAATCCGATTAGAAAGTTGGTTTGTTTATTAAGTGCAATGATTTCTTCTCTCGAGGCGGTATATCATTCTTAAGACTTAGGCGTTACATCATCCTAAGACCTAGACACATTAATTTTGTCACAATTAAAGCATCCGCATAAAGCATCCTTATTTGCTGATTATAATCTATCTTAGGGATTAAAGCAATGGTGATCTTGTTAAACCCTAGCTCATAGAGACTTTACCCACTTACTGCTTAACGGCTCTTTATATACTAGTAGTCCACTGTCCGAGTCTTTACCAATTGATTAGAACGTACTCGTTGATACCAAGGTCACCTTATGGCTCAACTAAGCTCACAATCAAAAGGCAAAGATAGGTCAATATTTGTGATCCTATGATTCTAGATATATAAATTGCAATATGGAGAGCTATCCCGGACTCTTAGCCTACGCCCAAACAACACCGAAGTTGCAGCGCATTAAATATGTAGGACTAGACCCAGTTGAATGATAGGTCGCATACTTAAGCACGTAAACGAATATAAATTGATAAACATAAACAAGCATTCAACGATAAATCAAGAAATCGAGATAAACAAATACCAAACATTCAGATCTTCATAATAATGGCTAATACCCGAAGGTATTAGCCTTCAAACGTCATAATAAATACAAAAGCAATTATTTAGCCAAGGTAAACTAACCGAGTTAACGAATGATACCAAAAACTAAATGATTACTAAAGTATATGGAATTACACGATGTCTCCTATGGAATTGATAACGTTGCTCGACCTCTTCTGCTCTTTTTCTCCTCTGAAAATCGACTTTTATGGTTTAGGTATCGAGAATATGATTTAGCACACTTAAAACTTGTTTTTGAGTTTTCTATTTATAAGGTCTGGAAGTCTGTTCGATACGACGTATCTAACGATTGGATACGAAATATTAGGGGTTTCTTGGAGTAGGGACCACGCTTGATATCTTCCAGAATATTATATTGATTCCATATTTTGATTATGGCGTATTGAGTCTCTCTGGATACGGCGTATTGAGCTTTATTCCTCTGTGGTCTTTGGTGAGTGCAGGCACAGATACGCCGTATCTTCCTTGATGGATACGGCGTATTGGTCTTTAGAATAGTAATCTTCAAAATATCTTCATATAAGCTCTAGAATGCGCGCCTTTTGCTATCTTTCACTAATTCTTTGCAATAACTATACAAAATGGGTTAATAACATGGGATAAATGATGCTATAAAATAAACGTTATTTGATGTCATCAAATATCCCCCCACTTGAATCCTACTTGTCCTCAAGTGTGCCTTTAGAAGTTTATAAAAATGTATCCCTAATGATATTTTCGTTAAGGCACTTATATGATCAATTACAAGAACACAACAAAACACCTCACACGGAAAAAGGAAAGATGAAAACACTCGCAAGATCACTTCCCCCCCCCACCCACTAATCTATGTGGTAACCTGTAATTAATTCAGCTCAAAATTGCTCGGAAACCATCGTGAGGACTATTCAATCATAACTTGGCATGATACACATCGGGTCAACCACTATAAAATAGCTAAGGAAGTAAAAGAATTTTTATAAGGTAAATGTCAGGGGATTGGGGTGGTGATAGTTATCTAAGATGGTGTGTTGGATGAAACAGTTATAGTCATGCGTGGGTTTCAGGACACAGAGAATAGGAGATCATCTTATAGATATCGTGTCACTTGATCAGCCATGCTATCAAGATGAGAGTGGTACTAGTGTACTGAGTGAACTGTTTTATAGAATGTGCAACCGTACCCGTTCATACTAAAACCCATATCTTCCAGCTTCTTATAATCTACCTTGTGACACACTACTCACGACCTAAGGCTCGTGTGACAGACGATGTACACTCAATGCCACAGTGCGTTATGACAATGAGCAAAAGGTCATTACACGATCCGGAGTGTATCAAATATGACACGAATTAAGATACAATGTTAACACATAGAGATAGTTGAGTGATTTTGAGTGTATTTCTCGGACTTTTGGGTGATATATATGAATTTCGTGAGGTGTTGGTCCTCATTCGAATTTAACCAACGGTTAAGATGAAGAATGATATAGGGTAGCTAAGACATGCATACATGGTCGTAACGACAGAATAGACATACACGCTCGAACAAGTCCTCATTCACGTAAGACCAGCGGCTAATCGTTAGGTGAGAGGGAAGTAAATTGTTGTTAAATAAAAATCAAGAAACAAATAGATTAAGACTTAAGATACAAGTTGCTAGACACTTTTTTCCTGACCGTTAATGTCACACCCCGCCAAGGCGGAAACACGAGGCGTGACATCATGGATATCATCACAACACAATGGTGTCAACAATAGAGAATCACTACATGCATAACCAAATATAAAAGACACGATGTCATGACAATACCGAAAACAAAAGAACGGCATCTTGTATTAATGAAAAGGGGGTCTCATCAATACAAAGACAATGTCTCACAAACCTATTAAAGCTAATAACATTCAAGAATTCATGCAACAATTATGAAACGAAATCAAATGAGAACTTCCAATGCCATCCTAATGGTCTCTCTAGCCACTTTTATTAACTTCAACACCTTCATAACGCTCACCTAAAAATAATGCTTAAAACGTCAACACAATGGTTGGTGAGAGTCATAGGTTTTACGACACCAACACAAGATTTAAATCAATTACTGTGATTATAAAAAAACAAAACATGACAGGACAATTAAGCTGACTATTATACATGCTAACATGCATTCGTCTAAACAATCACCATTGGGACGGAACGTGTCCCCCGATCCAAACCACAAAGTTCGTCTTACAGTCATGGAGAGGAATGTTATCCCCGATCCCAGACTCTTGGTACCGTATCTACACAATAACATACCCACACAAAGTAGGCGAAACCTCATACCCACAAAGTAGGCGAAAACCAATCCAATGTCATACCTACAAAGTAGGCGAAACCAATACAACATCATACGACATGCAGCACATAAACATATAATAGCTACATAAAAGTCCATGCGTTAATTAAAACCACATAACCACATTAATTAAAACATTTCAAAACATATTTTGCATCATTTTCATCCCAAGAAAACACAGTAAAATAGGACTATGAAACTCACCTGATTGCTCAGCTACTTGACAGAAACATGCACAAAATCTAACATAACAAAAACACAAGTTACACTCGGTTAGGATAAATGCCCAAGCAAATGTAACAACCATATCATGGACTTCTAATCCTTACACTAAGTTTATTATCCTTTAATTACATCTCTCACATCATTATCATACTCTATATAACCTTAACTATTAACTTCTACTTTTACAGTTTTGGCTGAATTTTGTAGTAACTTTATGACCACTAATAAAATACCAAAACACCTAATTGATGATTCTCCTTATATCCTCTAGCTCCCCAATGAGTTGTGATCTACTGTGATTTAAAAAAAAATTATTAAGTAGAACTATTTTATAAAAATTCATCTTTGCAAAGTACTCAGATTCGGACCTGAACGCACACCAAAACGTTTGACATCCTTAAAAATACTTAGAAAATGTTTTATCACTAGCCCTTCGAACTGGAGTTACTAGACACCTAAAATATGACCTCTGATTTTTGGCTAACCCTAATTTGAATTTTAAGTAGGGGTTTTACTCCCCGAAATCAGACCCAAATCTGACCCGAATTTACTATTTTGACAACGAATCTTGTAAAATCAATTTCACTGATCTCCCGACCTCAAAACCTTTCGTGGCTGGACTTTTTGAAAACTAGACTCTCTATAGATATTTTTAGGCTCAATAAAATCAATAGAAGTTATCTGTATGACCAAGTTATGACCCTTGCAAGATGATCTTTCAAAACTGCCAGCTTTTAATTCCCAATTTACAAACCCTAAAACCCTAATTACACATGCTTAACACCACTAATCATCCCCAAAAATGATTTTTAAAGATCAAAACCCTAACTTTACAGATCTTATATAAACCCTAATCCATCATCAAAATTGCTACATAATTAATAAAGAAGATTGAATTGAAAAGGATAAGAAAACATACCTAAAACCTTTGATTTGTTAACACAAATCACCACTTGGATCTTGAATAAAAAAAAACTTTTTTTTCTCTCTTTTGCTTGGATCGACTGATAAAATAAAGGAGAGGGGAAAGGGTTTGTATTTATAGTGTTTACAAAAAAATTTGGATAATTACCTAATTAGAATTGTGGTTTGACTAAAATTGGTTTTTTCCTTCCCCCTTTTTTTCTTATAACCGGCCGAACAAACATCCCTATATTTTTTTAATATTATTATTATTTACACAAAAACCCTTAATTTTTTATATTTATAAAACCTTTTATTTATTTTAAAAACCCTTTAAGTTTAAACTAGTTTAATTAATTACAATTCAAATTCATTTCTAAACATATTCTTCCTAACTTATTACTAATAAAATCTATCTCACTAAATTTCTAAACTTAAATTTCTATTCCCACGAATTCCTATTATTTAAATACGTAAATACATAATACGTACACATAAAATACATACACACATAAAATTATACTATCATTTCCATTGTCACAAAATTGTGAACAGAATGAAATACCCACATTAACCATAAATTCAATCAAAATGAGACGATCACGCTCACAGACTTGATAACCAACTCACATAGAATCACATAAACCCATAATTATCAGAGCACACAATGATGTTCAAATCAATACTAACGGTTTGACTAACCTGCTCAAAGCACAGTTGTCACAGTATCCCCTCCTTAGGGAATTCTCGTCTCGAGATTTTACAACTAGATTCGCCAGTATTATCAACAAATAATCAGGAATACTTAGCTTTCATGTGGTCCTCACGTTTCGACGTGAACTTAGGGCCACGCTTTGAATCTCATCTAACTTTCACGATCGGAAACCCACTGCTTACCACTTCGCTTGTCCATACAAGGGTACAAATAGCAGCATAATAACTCTAAGCAAAAATAAACGTCCAACTACATGAACACCGCCCGTCTTCGAGGAAACTCATCAAAAACCTTAAGTTGTGTAACAACGTCATTCATAACCTAACTCCGCAACTCATCAAACAAGAACTGTCTTGGAACTACGTTATGAGTTGTTACAAAGCTCAACGTATTTTAAGAATCGGCTCGACTTCGAGTTTATTCAAAATATAACATTAACCAAACTGCATGAGAACATTTAAGGGTGCCCTAAGGTCTACCAGTAACCTTATGTACCCAACCTCGAGCTCTAGTGGCTTACGCCTATTATCAGCATAGCTCCTTTGACGATCCCTCGCTGCTTTGAGCTTTTCTTTTATCAAAACTACCTTGTCAATCGTCTCTTGAACTAACTCCGGTCCAATTATCCTACTCTCTCTAATTTTAGCCTATAGAACGGGTGACCTACATTTCCTTCCATACAATGCCTCAATCGGAGCACAACGAATACTCGAATGATAACTATTATTATACGAAAATTCAGCTAACGGTAGGTGGACATCCCAACTGCCACCAGGGTCGCTCATACACGCTCTTAACACATCCTCACATGTCTGAATTGTACGCTCACTTTGTCCATCCGTTTGTGGATGATAAGTCGTACTCATATCTAAACGCGTTCCTAAGACTTTCTGTAATGTTTGCTAGAAACGTGATGTAAAACATCCATCTCGATCTGAGTTGATCGTCACCAGAATTCCATTTCTTGCTATTATCTCATCAATATAAATCCTTGCCAACTTCACATCTTGAAATCTTCTTGTATAGCTAGAAAATGAGCTAACTTGGTCAGTCTATCGACCATCACCCAAATCACATCATACTCACTACTTTGACCTTGGAAATTTAGTGATAAAATCCATGGTGATTCTATCTCATTTTCACTCAAGTATCTCAGGCTGTTGCAGCAAGCCAAAAGTCTTTGACATTGCAGCCTTCACCTCTTAAACAAATCCGATAATTGCTAACATAGGTAGCTATATCCTTTTCTACACGTGGCTACCAATACATGTCTCCAAGGTTATAGTACGTCTTATCCGTTCCCGGATGTACCAAGTATCTTGATGCATGGGCCACATCCATTACACTTCCTACCAATAGAACCCAAATTTGAACCATAAAGTACAAACTCCTCGTATCCTTTTTCTCTTCCACTGTTGAATCTAAACATTAAAGCTTTCCTGAGGTAATATTCTCCTTGCTTGAACGCCTCACTTTGGGCTTCCAGTATCATTCCTCTTACTCGTCTTGATTTTACTCTCTCTTTTTTACTCAACGCATCACCCACTACACTCGCTTTATCAGAGTATCACACAAATCATTCTTCAAAGTCTGAAAAGCCTCTTCTTGTTCTACGCTTCTCTCATACTTCTGATTCCTCTTAGTTAGGGAAGTAAGGGGGTTCAACAATCTTTAAAAAATTCATGATGAACGTCGGTAGTAACCTGCCAATCCTAAGAATAATCATCCAATTCCTCACTGCCTCACTCTTACTCGGGTCTACGTGAATACGTTATGGTTGACCACGTGACCAAGAAAATGCACTTCTTCCAACCAAAACTCACACTTAGAAAACTTAGCATACAGCTTCTCCTTCCTCAGTGACTCCAACACTAACTTCAAATGAACTTCATGTTCCTCCTTCGACTTTGAGTAGGCCAGAATGTCATCAATGAATACGATGACAAACCTACCTAAGTACGGTTTGCAAACCCGGTTCATTAAGTCCATGAAAACCGTTGGTGCATTGGTTAACCCAAAAGGCATAACCGTAGACTCAAAATGTCCGTATCTCGTTCGAAATGCGGTCTTTGGAATGGCATCCTCATGCACTCGTAGCTGATGATAACCTGACCGAAAATCTATCTTTAAGAAAGGACACGCTCCTCATAACTGATCAAACAAGTCATCAATCCTAGGGAGTGGATAACGGTTTTTAACAGTTAATTTGTTCAACTCCCTATGATCAATACACATGCGAAAAGAACCATCCTTCTTCTTCATGAATAACACAGGTGCTCCTCACGGAAAATGACTAGG
Source organism: Tanacetum coccineum (assembly GCA_026074375.1). NCBI lineage: Eukaryota > Viridiplantae > Streptophyta > Magnoliopsida > Asterales > Asteraceae > Tanacetum > Tanacetum coccineum. The sequence goes on from BQNB010025652.1 coordinate 16,787, forward strand.
TCGTATGAAACCCTTGTCTTGCAACTCTCAAAGTTGTTCAGACAATTCTTGCATTTCTGAGGGTGCTAGACGATATGGAGACTTCGCGACCGGCATCGCTCCATGAACCAAATCTATGCGGAACTTAACTTGTCGTCGTGGTGGTCATCGACAAATCTTCCAGAAACACATCAATAAAATCACGTACGACGGATATATCACTTAATTTTGGTTCATCTACTTTTGTGTTCATTAAGGTTTTCACGACTCCTTGAGTACGTTCACCATGAACCCGAAGTATCTCATCACCTTCCAACGGTATCCTAACCACCTTCTCATGACATACTATCACAAACTTCCTCTTGGACAACCAGTCTATTCCCACAATCACATCAAAGCTTCCACGACTCAACGGTATCAACAAACTCCAAGGGTTACGAACAATCGAATAGGATAACAAACGAATATCGAGTCAAAGGCTAGAATGCATATAGGAGATTCCACATATGAAAATAGACGTAGATTAAATAACATTAGAATCCTTACAAAAGGATTACTGTATATGCACCCGAAGTGAAAGCCAAACGAAAGAAAAAATCAATAGGCTACCACTACAAATATCACATAAAAAATCTAAATACGAAATACAGAAATTCTTATACCAATTATCGACTTTACTCGAAAGACCAAATTAAATAATGTTTTTATAAAAATCAATTTAAATTAAGAAAGTCACTTTAAGTATAAAAATCATTTTAAATAATAATGAAATTGTCTTAATTGTAATCTTTGAAAAATTCATTCTAGTTGTCATAAAAATCTAAAGATGGTTATCTAATGGTGTATCGTACCTTACCACTATGAATCACTTTAAACCTGTTTTTTATAATAAAAAAATAAAATCTATTTACAAAGATCATTTTATACACAGTTTTCTCCAAACACCAACACAATACTTCCAAAGGGTTTTATAATTATTACATAAATTAAAAAATAAAGCTTACACAAACACAGGAGCACCATAATACCAAAAAGGGATCCTAAAACCGTACAGGCCCCTAACACAATTCTATTGTTTAAAACTGAAAGAATACCAGTAAACCATATCTCAAACTTAAAATCAAACGAACTCGTACAAGAAAACTCATGCAAGACGTTACGTACCCAAAAGGAAACGTAAGGTCTTATCCAAAATAACGATCAACAGAGCAAACCTAAAAGCATCGATACTAACACGTCGCCAACGGGTTACGAAAACCAATGGATATACAAAGAATTAGTGTTTAAAAGAAACCTTTGATACTCATACGAGAAATCAATGCAACGAAAGAACTAACGAAACGCGCCTATATCGAAAGAGCAGATCCGAACAACCAATATACATCAAGACATCAAATAGGAAAAATCGGGTATCCTTACTAACAAAGTACGATGAAGGGATGCTAAGCTTAGACTTAGGAAATCCAAACAAACAACCGAGCAAACGAGCAATCTCTATAATAGTAATACTAGTTATCCGCAAATACTAGATAGAAGGGAAACTTACTATCTATACAACTCAACTTAACATATCCTCCGATTAGGATAAGAGAATAATTATGTACCCATACCACCATCCTTATCATGAATACACATATATAAAAAAACATATTACACTACCACCTTACAACCAAACATAAATAAATGCAATCATGGTCACAAGTCTACGTGTGTGATGCCTTTATAATTATGTTGGCCACCATAATTATAAGTGCCTCCTTTCACACGTGTACTTACTTCCAAGACTACCCATTTCAATCATAATTCACATATAAGCACATATACCACATTGCACATCTTAAACCACTCCAACTTAACACATAAAGGATGCTCCATCAAATAACTACTTACTTATATCAAAATAAAATCGAAACGACATAAAGGAACGAAAGTCTCGCAATAATTCCCAAAATACGAAATATCTGAAAGAACTAATCAATAACAACATGACGAGGTAAAGGACGGGATAAACTTATGCTGGGCCTCGCTTGGGTTTGACTTTGCCTCCACAAGAATCACCCGACTCCGCGGGTCCAGCCCTACTATGCGCATCCAACAAACGATCAACTATCCTATCTCCTTCGGTTCCACAAGAGGCTCCTCTTATGGATCCTTATAACGCTTAAGTCCAGTTGGGAAGACGGTTCCCCAACGAGACTTCTTACGGGTGGGGGAAAAACATAGCTAAAATACTAAGGAAGTAATACATATCATATCAGATAATGGTAGGCAAAATAACTAAAATGACAACTTAGCAAAATACGAGATATATAGGCTATGCAAAAATAGAGGGGAAGCATAGCAGTTATAGCATTAAACACTTAAGCCCTAAATGCATCTACATGAAGGACCCCTAGGTTATAGTCTAGGCTTAACCACCTACTTCTCTATAACCAAAGGCTCTGATACCAATCTGTCACACCCCGCCTAGGCGGAAACACGAGGCGTAACATCATGGATATCATCACAACACAATGGTGTCTACTATAGAGAAATCTAAATGAAGGAAATAATCAAATGGACACTATGTGTCATGACAATACCCAACACAAGATAAAGGAGTCTTGCATTACTAAAGTAATGTCGTACACGAACAAAATAATCCAAATACTAACAATCTCCAACAAACAAGTATCAAGCAAAACAAATGTCATAAATGAAAAGACTAGAAAAGACAACTCCACAAGCAATGCCTAGGGTCTCTCTAGCCACTCTTCCTAACATCCTTCTTATCATCACGATACTCACCTGAAAATGATGCTTAAAAACGTCAACACAAAGGTTGGTGAGAGTCATAGGTTTTACGACACCAATACAAGATTTAAATCAATTACTGTAATTAATAAAACAAAACATGGCAGGACAGTTAAGCTAGCAATTATACAGGCTAACATGCAAACGCACAAACAACCATAACTAGGACGGAATGTGTCCCCCGATCCAACGCATATCTCACCATAAACGGGTAGGAACGTTACCCCTGATCCAACAACTCATAACACTGGGTAGGAACGTTACCCCCGATCCCAAATATGTCACTTACGCACCTAAAAGTCTACCAGCTAGAACTTATACTTAGGCCTGGACCAACACAACATTGAGTATTATTTCAACCCTCCAATTAGATTTAAATAGGTAGAACCACTACCCTCTAATCGGAATCACACAAAATTGAGTCTTATTTCAACCCTCTAGTTGGATTTAAATAGGTAGAACCACTACCCTCCAACTGGAATCACACAGCAATGGGATAGGCGTACCCCTCTGCTCCAACCAACCACACAACAATAAAGCACATCACATATAATAACCACATAACTGTTCATGCCTCAAGTAAAACCACATAATCACAGCAATTAAAACTTTTCAAACCACAAGCATCATTTCCACCCTAATAAATCATAAGAAAAAAGGGGCTATGAAACTCACCTGGTGCTTCAGCAATTCCCAAATCCTTTGCACAAAACTAATCAACAAAACAAAAACGTGTTACACGCGACTAAGCCAAATGCTTATGCCCATATAACAATCATATTATGGATTTCTATGGGGTTTACTTATCCCCATGGGTCACCCCGGCACCAATACAACTTTAACCACTTCATTAACACTTTACACTAGCTACTTATAATTAAATCAGAATTGCAGAATTTTAGTGTCTCTTTACGTGCTCAAAACCCTTACTTAATGACCTTCATAATTTATACCAAAAATCACTCATGTTCATTTATGAGTATATTAACTACCTTGTGATTCCCAAGTATTCATTACATGTGCAACTACCTCAAATAAAATCAAACTTCAAAACTGTCCTAATTCTAATCTAATTGCACACCAAAATATATCCATCTAACTAACATACTTAGACATGCTTTCAGCGGCTAATTTGTACAGGATTATCCATTGACATACGGAACTTAACTAATGTAGAAGGGCTAACCCTAATTCCATTTTTAAGTATAGGTTTTACCCTCACAAACATGACCTAAATCTGACCCGTATTTACTGATCTGACAACTTTTAGTGTAACCAACATTTGAATGACTTCCCGACCTTAAAAACTTTCGAGGCCAGATTTTCTGGAAAATAGACTCTCTGAACTACAATTTAGGCATAAGAATCATATCAATTCATGTTTTTATCATCTAGATATCGTCGATTGTACACAGCCCTAAAATCTGCCAAACCCTAATTCATGTTCTAACGCGAATTAAACCTAACCGATTACACCCATATGATCCTAATTAAGCCCTAATCATTATGACATGATTAGACATCATTAATTTACAGATTTATAAAAACCCTAATTCCATCATAATAATTATTACATGATTTAGAGATGATTAAACAATACGGGGTAAAAGATTATACCTAAACTCTTTGATTGAACACGCGAAAATCCCCAAAACTCCAAAAGATCAAAACCCTTTTTTTTCCTTCTTTTTCTTGACCGAACGACCACAAGAGGGGAGGGGAAGTGTTTTTAGGGTTTTTTTTGTTATTTTGATAAATATTATACAGGTTTTACCAAAGCAGTATTTGACTTGGACTCAAATTGGGCTTTTCCTTTCTTTTTTTTCTCTTGGGCCGATCTCTATATATGTATATATATATATTTATTTTATTTTTTTATTATTATTTATTACATTATTATTTACATTACCTTAAGTTTCTACAAAAACCTATGCCAATTTGGTAAATCTTTTTGTACAAAAATGCCATACTACACTTTTTGGTAAACCTTTTTGCTCAAAAACTACTTTCTAAAAATAACTTTCATTTCACCATTTCACTTTCTATTTTTAGAAAGTCCACTATAAATACCCAAATTTCACTCATTTCACTTATTTCCAACATGATACATTTCCTATAAACGCTTAACACAAAATCATCTAACTATTGACGTAGCATTGCAATGCAATACGCCATTCCTTTCCATTATCACTACACGTAAACAAATGGAATACTCATCACCAAACATAAACACATTCAAAATGAGATGATCATACACCTCAAAATGATATTAAGCACATACTTAACTCACTTAGCACACATAAAATCATATAGCACAACACTTAAACACATAAAATGAACTCTTAGCCAAACCTAACAGTATGACTAACATGCTCAGATCACGGGTGTCATAATCAGCCATCCCTTACAAATGTTGCATATGGACTTATTTGGGTCAACATTTGTAAGGAGTATCAATCACAAGATATATTGCCTTGTTGTCACTGATGACTATAGTAGGTTTAGTTGAGTTTCCTTTTGCCACAAGATGTACTATTGGATCTTAAAACTTTTATAACTAGCCATACGAAAACTAAATAATCATAAGTTACCATCATCAGATGTGACATTGGAACTGAGTAAATAATGACATGAATAAGTTTTGTGGAATAAAAGGATTAGAGGGAGGTTTGGTTTGCCAGAACTCCACAACCATAATGAAGTTTGCGAAAGAAAGAATAGGGACACTAATAGAGGCAACTAGGACTATGCTAGCAAAGTTAATAATACCTATCATGATATTGGCTAAAGTAGTTTAATACTACAGTAATGTTCATAATAGGTTCTAGTGACCAAGCCTCACAACTAGACATCCCTTATGAACTATTACTTTGGTAGATTACCCCCAATTATAAGCTTTATGAGACCTTTAGTGTGTCATGTGACTATTCTTTAATACCTTAGATCCCCTAAGGAAAATTTGATGGAAGGCAGATGAGGGTTCTTGGTTGGATACGCCTCTCTAAATAAGCAAGGCTTTTAGGGTATTAAACACTAGAACAAGAAGGTAAGATGAGAATCTGCACATAAAACGTTCCTTGAAAGACAGAACCCAATGGTATTGCAGTAGAGTGGTCCATAAGGCTCTCTGATATTGATTAACTACAAAATCTATGAATTATTAGCCAGTTACTGTAGAATCAAACTAATGGTGAATTCATTTAAGAGACAACATGTTAAATGCATGCAAGCTGACAGGAGAAAGCATCTGATCATGAATACATACTGCTACCACTCATAGCTATTCTTAATTCTGCTGACATCTTCAGTTCTCAGAGCACATATAATAAGGAATGCTGATGAGGTACCAGGATAAGGAGATATGATATTAAGTGAGAAAGATATAGTCAAGAAAAGGAGAAGAAGAGCTTTTATTCAAGAAAATACCAGCATTGCAAGATTTCAAAGCTGAATTGGATTATTTGCTTATTCAACAGAAAGAAGGTTATGCAAACAACACTAACAGAGTTTCTACTGTTAATCCATCTATTTAGTACTGCTGGACGAAGGTTTTGAAAAAGCAGAGATCAAGAAAGGATTGAAGCATAATCAAGATGTTAAAACTGCTGGGTCCAGGTATTAATACTGAGCCAGTGAAAAATATTCATATTGGTAAGCTCAAATCTACATACAGTCTCAGTCCTATTCCAAATGATCTAAGTAAGCAAATCTATTGAACAACTGCATAATTGAATGATGCATATTATGAACAAAAATGGGTGCATAGAAGTTGACCTCAACAACTTAGAAAAAACAATGAATGTCAGTTCTATACCCACAACAAGAATTCACAAAGATCGTCCAATTAAGCAAATAATTAGAGATTTGCATTCAGCTCCACTAACAAGACGAATATCACAACAAAATCTTGAAGAACTTGGTTTGGTGAGCTACATCAAAAAGCAAAGGATAACAAATCACAAAGATTATGAAAATTGCTTATTTGCCTGTTTTCTCTCACAAATAGAACCCAAATAGGTGATACAAGCCTTGACAGATCCAAGTTGGATAGAAGCAATGCAAGAGGAGCTTCTGCAATTTAAACTTTAAAAGGTTTGGACTTTGGTGGATCTTCCAAAAGGCAAGAGGGCTATTGGAACTAAGTGGGTGTATAGAAACAAGAAAGATGAGAGAGTAATTGTAGTTAGAAACAAAGCAAGACTGGTTGCACAAGGTTATGCCCAAGAAGAAGGTGAATTTGAATTATGAATGAGAGTTTTTGCTTCTGTTGCTAGGATTGAAGCAATCAGGTTATTTTTGGCCTATGCATCATTTATGGGACTTATTGTGTACCAGATGGATGTGAAGAGTGCCTTTTTATATGGTACTATTGAAGAGGATGTGTATGTGTAGCCCACCTCCGTAGTTATGAAGATCCACATTTCCTTGATAAGGTTTATAAGGTAGAAAGCAATTATATGATCTACATTAAGCTCCTATAGCCAGGTATGAGACCTTGCTACCTATCTATAAGAAATAGGATACAGAAGATCACTAAGATAAAACTTTGTTCATCAAGAAGGACAGAGGTGATATCCTGTTAGTACATGTGTATGTTGATGATATCATCTTTGGGTCTACAAAGAAGTCTTTATGTGTTGAATTTGAGCAGATGATGCACAAGAGATTCAATGAGTTCTATAGGACGCCTTACTTTCTTCAAGGATTGCAGAGTACACCGAAGGAGGGTGAATCTTCAATTATCCAAGATAATATGTGGGCTGATATATGAAGAGTTTGATTATGACAACTGTAAAGCAGCAAGCACTCCAAACGAGACTAACAACCGCAATTAAGACAGAGGATACGAAGCCAGATGAGTGGATGAAACACAGTATATATTCAACGATTGGATCATTAATGTACTTGACAGCTTCTAGGCCTGACATAATGTTTGTTGTTTGTGCTTGTGCAAGGTTCCAAGTTACTCTAAAGTCTCACATCTTCAATTTATACGAGAAACTTTAGATACGTTAAATGGTCATCCTAATTAGGCCTTGGTATCCTTGGGATTCACCATTTATACTTGGAAGCTTTCTTTTGGGGGGGGGGGGGGGGGGGGGGGGGGGGGGGGGGGTCTTTATAGTGATTATGCAAGAGCTAGCCTGTGACACGAAATCCACAACAATGTTCACAAATTGTGGCAAAAGGTTGATTTCAGGCAATGTAAGAAGCAACTATAGTTGCCAATTCGACTAACTGAAGCAAAAAAGACAATGGTTGATGCAGCTAATTGCTTTTTGGCGGTTTTATGGATCCAAAATCAAATGCTTGATTATGGGTTCAACTTCATGAACACCAAGATTCACATTGATAATGTATTATGAAGAATCCAGTGTTTCATTCTAAAACCAAGCACATTGAAATAAGGCATCATTTCATCAGAGATTCTTTCTTATGAGAAAGAATAGGGGGGGGGGGGGAGTGGGGGGGATGATTCAAGTGGATCAAGATATCACACAGACCATAATGTTGCAGATCATCTCACAAAAGCTTGATGTAGCAGTTTACCTTTTTAATGCTTAGTATTAGATTACTTAATTAAGAGTGGATAAAAGGGAATGTCTCATTAAGCAGAAGTAGGTGAAGGGTCAAGAAATCCCACTGAACCCCACTACACATCCACAACTGTATCACTATCTAATCTTGAACCAATCATTATTCTACCACAATCTTAAACCCATAAAGGACTCAAAACCTAGTAAGCAAAAGGAACAGAGTAATCTCATCTAGTGTGACCTATTCACCTTATGCAGATGATAATGTCTATAACGAGTTGGGAAGACAGAAGAAAAGGCTTTCACTATTGCTTCTAGCTTAGAAAACAGAGCAGGACAGTGTAACATAAATAGGGACCCAATCCATGGCAAACACTTATTTAATCTTTTCTTAGGGAACTGTTCAGGTAGTAGTCCCAGGTCCAAGATACCATATGGGGGGTGCAAAAGCTCACAATAGTTTGAGGCTGCATCTAAATAGTCAAAGATCCACCCTCTCTCAAGAGAACACCCTTGGAATGGAGGACAACATGAAACTAATGAATTAATGGTACATTATACAAACTATCTGAATTGTTAAGAAAAAGATAGAGAGATAAAAAACAGAAAGAAGTTAGTGAGATAAAAACATAAATTGTAATGGTGAAAAAGAACATGAGAGAATTAGTTAGCTGAAAAAACAGAAATAGAGATTGTGAAATCAAATTTTATGAAATGTGCAATGCTGATGGAACATATTGAGTTGATACTGCCTAGGCAATAAACTTAACACTGCCAGTATTAATTAGTACGCCAGTAGAATAATCGTTAAAACACTTTGGTAAAGTTACACGACTTGGAACTTAAAAGTTAGTACTGTTAGGATAAAATTAGTACTGGTGGGTGACCGTTAGTACTGTTTGAGGCATAACAGAATTTACTTAATTAAATACAGCCTGTGAAATTTTCCGCACAACTTCTCTATAGGTTTGAACTACTTTAGGAGATTTTCATGATCTTTCTATAAAATAATAAGCTTTCTTCAAGATAAGAACAAATTTCATTCAGCGCAAATCAAAAAACCCTAAGGTTCTCTCTAAATAATCTAAATTGAAACTTTGCTAAGCTCAATACTATCATAGACAAACATATCCCCAACCAAATCAACTTCCCTCTCCATCAAATGGTGAATTTGGATTTCTGCGACAAGCACAACATGGTGCCCTACTTACTAAAACTCAGAAGGAAGTGAAGGAATTCTTCAGATAAATATATTTTCACCCTACCAGACACATAAGGACTGCCCACCCTGCAAATTACAAACATCAAATCCCACTCACAAAAGAAACAGTATAAATTGGCAAACTGCTTTGCAAGCACAACTTGAAAGAATGGAGACATGTAAATCACTGCTACAATAATGGAAAATTCAAGGCTTGTTCATAGGCATCTAATCGAAGACATCTCAAGTTAGCAGATACTTAATGAATAATACATACCAATTATAGAAATTTTTTTTAGTCACCTTGCTCTAATGGGGTATGTGTCCAATTTCTGAATAACTTAACTTTCAAAAGGGGAACTATTCACCTCATTGGTAAATTTTGATTCTTACCATCCTTCACTTCTTACGTCTAAGAACACTGCTTGGGAACAATTTTAGTAGCAATAAATCAACTGCTAACAAATGCTTGGCCCACAAATATAACCTTCAATTTATCTAAATAGATTTTGATGCATGGGGTGAGAAACTTGAGTATTAAGATAAAAATAAGATGTAACCAAGTTTTTAAACACATCTTTTTAAAAAATCACAAGAGATTGCTTTGCAACCTCTAAAAGACTTTATATGCTCAACCCTACACAAAAACTGTAAAGCATAAAGAAAAAGCTTCCAAGGGATATACTGAGAAGACACTCCATTGTTTCAAACAAAGCATATACAGGGTAAGATTTTAAGGGTAAGATCAACATCCCATTTGAGTCCCATCACACACCATCAATGCTTCATCCACCTCACAACCATCCACTTTCACCACCCTCTATGCAAACAACCCATGTGTTGCTGAAGAAGATGCTACCATGCCTCATGATTCACCTCTCCTAAGAGTTCACTCATTTAGAAGGGATGAGGGCAATATGACACTTAATGAATTGACGGTTCTTTATACCACATTATCCAGGAAAGTAAAGACTTTGGAACCCAACTTAAAGCCGACCAAACTGACATATGGTGCTGCTTACACTAAGCTCATCATGAAAGTGAATGAATTTGAACACAAAGAAAAGTCAAGCAAAGCTATAAGAAGAGTCAAACTTGTGTTTCAGAGATGAAGATAGATTGGAGGATCCTTCCAAAAAGGGGAGGAATATTGCACATATTGAATAAGAAGAGAGGAATTACTCAGTAATAGATGATTGCACAGACTCAGGGACGCATGAGGCATGATATTGAGGAATCTTAATTTTGAGTTTTATGCTCCCTAAAAGGATAAACTAACTGAGCCTGATATTAGACTGCTAATGTATCAGTTAGTACAGCAGGTGAAGAAGATAGTACTAGCAGCCTGAAGTTAAAACTGCTGCTACATTTAGGTAATCACAGAAGAAGTGCACAAAAAGAAAAGATAAGCCAAAGCTATTAGGAAAGAATTGAACCTATACAGAAGAAACAAGTTTCAACTATAGTAAGAAAGAATAGTGTAGAAGAAGCTTAATAATGCAAGAACACTTAAATTAAGAAGAAAGGCAAAGGATAGCCATAGTTCATGAAGACCAGCACTTTTCAATGCGAAAAATGGATAACATACAAACTCAATTGAGACTGATAAAGAAGTTCGCACCAAGGCTGCCAAGCACAATAAAGAGAGATACTCTAAAGCTGACAATGTAAGATTACTTTAGAGCTTAAAAATGAGTCAACTAAAGAGCTGAACAAAGAAGGAACAGCCCATTACACAAGCTCAACCATAGGACTACATAGATAATAATATCAAGAAATGGGAAAGTCACACTACTACAAACAATTGAAGAAGACTTTCCTATAGAAGTCAAGGAGTTATTTAAGACCACAATGAAGAGGTAAATACTTTACTCATGTAAGAGTGACGATATATTCCTAAAGTTGTAGCTGGAAGCTCAAATAAAGAGTTAGAACAAGAACTAATCAGAAACTTCCAAAAAGACAAAAAGGAGAAGGCCTCCGAACCAGCGAAGAAATCAAAAGATGACCTAACTCAAGAACAACTACAATAGCTAAAGGTACATAGTTCCAAAAGACGGGATGAATGTTGAAGCCATACAAACCAATACCCAATCATTGACTGTGAAAAGTTACCCTGAAGACTCAAGAAAGTATTAGGAAAGATCAATACAGAGTAGGAAATCACACAAGGTAAGATCAGATCTATTAAAGATATGCTAAAAATTTTGACAGGATGATCTAAGTGGAAACTATGGAGTCTATACATGAAAGATTCAATCCAACAGAACCTACTAAGATAAAGAAAGAGAACTTGGGTAGAGTTTTGAAGAGGTTGTTGAACCAAAGATGATGTACTCTATGGAAGCTTCAAAGGTATATGCATGATCCTTTGAAATGGAGGTTATATGATACATGTGCTGTTCATCATGTGTCTACAGAGAGAGGACATGATATTTTCATGCTGGTTGAGAATGATTATCCATTAACAAGAGCACTTATGACTTTGATGATGTGTAACAAGCTACAAGTGGATGAATATTCAGTGATGCAGATGAGCTTTTAAGGAAAATCTTTATACTAGCAAACAGACCAAGACAGTAAAGTGTTTGGAAGCATCCACATAGCACATATGGTTAAATTACAGAGAAACTAATAGATTGAATCGAAAATCACAAGTTTTAGGGAGTAATAGTTAGGAAATTAATGGGCTTCTACAACTTTGTACTGCGGTTCAACTAGTACTGCCAAGATAAGACATAGTACTGTCAAGCTTAGTTATAAATGCCAAGAATAAAATTATATTACTGCCTGTATAATTAGTATATGTTATGTTTTGCTGTTAGATAGTACTGTTTGGTTATATGTTTGTACTGCTAAAGTGATATGCATGAGTTATATTAGAAATAGATATGCATGATCACTAGACGCTTTTTAGCATGCCCATTAGTGTTCCCCTTGGTGTATAAAAGGAACTCTAAGGCATAGATCAATATCAGTATTTCATATTAGTATTCAAAGTTTTGCATAGTCAATCATAGTTAGTATAGACAGCAATTTTGTAATTTCAAAATAGTATACAAAATATTAGAAAGTTACGTAAATATCTGTTTTAGTGTTCATGTTCAGTTTTAATAACACAAACTAGATTCCTCGATAGTTGTGATATTCTCAATCATAGTATTCTACTATAGTTATCATTGATCAAATCCAATATAACTAAGCTTTAACAAGCTAAGTAAGATCTGTCAAGAAGGGATCAACAGTATTCTTGAAGCACGTGGTTCTTGAATTCTATGTCATTGTCAGTTCTTACAATAATGACTGGAGCTTGTAATGAGAACTTTAAATTTCTGAGAAGTTTGATAATCTCCTCTGGTGCTACATCTTTTTTTCTAAGAAAGTGTACCCACATGTAACGAGAGTAATCATCTACAATCACCAGAATGTACCACTTCCTGCTTTCGACTGTCATTGGACCACACAAATCCATATGAAGAAGATGTAACCTCTTCTTGGAATTCGGATTGGTTTGGGTGGGTGAGATGCCCTTATTGCTTTTTCCTTTCTCACAAGAGGACAAAGAGTTCCTTTAAGATATTTGATTTTTGTAAGATAGTGAAGAGAATTGTTTTTGGCGAGGTCATTATAGGGTGTCAAATTAAGTGTGGGATCAATGTTGATGCCATATACCATAGACTTGGGTAGAAAGTGGTACAATCCCATGAGGCATATTGGAGATGCAGAGTCCCATATCATAGAATTGATGTGTAGAGGTTTGTTTGTGCGATAAAATTTAACAAATCCAAACTCCTTGGAGATGTTCTGACGACACATGTAGTTTCTTTGAAGCGACCTCTAGACCTGATCATAAAACCTGCCTACCAAGTACAGGTTGTGACCCAAGCCCTCACGATATAAACCCTGGTGATCATATATTCCCTATAAAGATCACCATAACCTCTAATTACAACAACATGATCTTTTCCAAAGCAACGTTTCCAAGAACTTCCCATACGAAATATATAAGAAGCATCATATTGCTGTCATGTGCTTATAAGCAACCAAGACTACACACCAATAACAAATTGTTAAATGAACCTACCAAAGAAAAAGTAGAATTTGGAAACGTTTTCTTATAGGTTTCCTGTAGGGTTAGAGAACACGCATTCACTGTTAAGCATCAATATTTTAGACTATCATATTTAGCTGGATGCGATATTTCTTCCTTTAAGGACAAAAATTCATCTAGTTGGTGACCACCTAAGGCAAGACTAGGTTAAATAGGCTTTAGGTAAGGCCATCCTATTCTGTGGACCCTACCGTCCCTATGGCTTGGTTTCGTTTGATTTGCAATAATTGAAACATTTGCATTTTTTTCCTATCACAAGAATTCATCCATTCCCATAAATCAGCACACTATACATCATGAATTTAGGCAGTAATTTAACATTTGAAATTACACATAGCACAAACAAAAATTAGTTATTTATCATTCTGAATATAAAGCTTAACATTATTACATTTAAAGACAACTGTTCCTTATTCTTAGAAAGCATTAAATTGCCTAGGGTGGTTCTGCTACTTCCATTTCATTATTCTTGCTGCAACTACTTGTTAGACACAGAAGGGAACCTTAATCATTCATTGTATAGCTCCTATGCTATGCCTTTTTGTCCTTAGCAGTGATGTCTACTCCTGTAGAAGAAAACCCAAAAAAAAAAGTGAATTAGAATAACACCTTACTTTGTGAGTGACAAAAGGTTGTGGAAACAATGAATAAGTTATTACAAGTTTTGTTAGGCATTGACTTTTCTTCCCAGAATTCTAAACGGAATTAATCCTAAACTTCTTGGGGCCATCACGTTATCATATTTTCACAACTTTTGATTTCTTGAGGTGTGGGTTGCCGAGTCTAAATTGACTAGTTTAATTTTTGACAAAGCATGTGTCTCAACAATTTTTGGGAATACCTAGATTTGGAAACGAGTTACTAAATATTAGTTTTGATCCAGAAGAAGAAGGTAGTTTTCCCAAATATTTTGATGCTTTCTAAACTGAGCATTCACACTCGTACCTTTGGTGATGTCCCTTGTTCAAGAAAACCTTATACAAATTACTGGGCTCTTAACGTTATCATTTTCATAAAGGGTGTCCATGTAACTTTTGTTTTAAAGAGACAATTATTTAATTTGGTCCTTAGCACGTGTCACTTATGATAGAGTAAAAAAGGTTTCTAGTATAGTTGTCTGAAGGGATTCAACTAACTTATATATTAAGTCAAGAACTAGAAAAGAGAGAGGGAGTGGGTTGGATTGATCTGAAAGAAAAAAGTAACCTGGAATGGATGAATTGTATATGTGTGAAATATGAAAATGGAAACGATAACCAACCCTCTCAAGGCTATTGAGAGGGCTTATATACTACATGATGGTGGCCGGCCCAGGTCCAAAGATGGGCTTCCCATGGCCTTGGGCCGGACAAGATTACTAATCAAATCATTACACTAACTATGAGCTAATACTTATTACAACTGGAAGTGACTGACACTTTTTGTGTTTCCAACAATCTCCCCCTAAGGGAGGTCACTCCATTTTACAAATCTTTAAGCTTAGCATACAATGCTTTGTCTTGAGTCTTTAGCTCGTCCTTTTGACATTCTCCTATGAATATATTGTAGTGATCATTGATTTTTGGATTCCATGAACTTAAATTGACTTGTGATCTGGAAAAAAAAAACCTTTTTTTTTTGTTTTGAGATCATCAACCAAGCTCACAATCTCTTCGCCATCTTGAAACTTTGCCAACTTGTAAACTTGCGACTATCCTGGACCGACATTGCTCATAACCTTCTGTTGATTTGTTGATTTGGAAAGCTATAATGTTTCATCTTTTCTTGAAATTACTTAACTTTAACAACTTTGTCACTTTGAGAAAGACGACATATCAGAGTAGCAATAAGTCTTGAAACATGTACTTGAGCTTTCATGATGTCTTTATGTTTGTCGGTCGTGTATGAGCATGTGCTATGGATCTTGTGAGTCAACGGGAATCAGGTACCTTCACCTCCATCTTTAAGTATCCTGCATTAAAACAGTTAGAATAAAGCGGGGAGACGAAATATGGCTTTTGTCATTCGCCCGGGTTTGGTTGAGTAACCTTCGAATCCCTTGAAGATCGACCTGTGATCATATAGATTTAATTTAATAAGAATATTTCTTGACAGATTCCAGCTATAGTTTAATTAAATTCTTTTCTAACACAATAAGTATTAGATTCATCGTACACAGCATGTTCTCATATCGAAACATCTCAAAGCAGACAGCACATACAGTGAACCAGTGGATTTTACTATCTCACCGATATGATATAGAAAATTGATTTGAAAATCAATCGTAAATCACTTGCAAAATTGTTATTGTGACACACCGAGGTGTTAATCATTTCAAATATTCATAACAACCGTTGATCCATTTCTAGAAGAAGTTTGATTCTTATAGAATCCACCATCGTTTCTTTCTAGTTTGTCACAAGTTTTATTTCAAAAAGATCTTACAAGTTACCTACCATGAGCTTGTTTAATGTTGGCTCAAGCAGGATTTCCATCTTCATTGTGAATACCTAAGTATCACTCGGATGTTCTGGGCAAAATTACAAGATCCCATGCGTAGACTCTATGAGATTACTTGATATTCACCTTGTTGTGAGATAAACAAGCTAAATTATGACAAGTGACCCCAATGAGATTAATGGATGATCTCTTTTGGCTCTAGACTCAAGTGTGCACTATTCAATTTTAGTGAACGAGGCTGAGCGAGTGCTACTTTTAAATATCAACTAACTCATACTGAGAAAGTCAATAGAAATGAGTGTATCTCCCGGAGTTTGAAAAAAGTCTTTTTCGACTTTGAGTGGCCTGGGAGGGGTTATGTAGCAAGCGTCACTGTTTCCAAGACTGTCTTCAATGCCAGACAACACCTAAGTGTTTCTGAGATCATATGTATTAGACCCCGTTGCTGCCAAGGTGATAAGGAGGGCGTTCTTTCTTTTCACACCTTTATCCTTACATTTCATTTTCATTCTTTCAACCCCTGCAAAGCATACCGAGAGACCATCATAACTAACTACCTGTTGTGTTTGTTCCAGATGATAGCTCCATCAAGTCGCATTATTCCCATTATCCCTTTTCTCCCTTTTTATCATTCCTAAGACTTCTACACTAACTATGGATATCCCTGGCAGATCCCCACTTGTTCTGGTTGTATCAAAGGATTTGAATTACCTATACCTAACCACCTTATAAATCCATAAAATTAAGTACATGGTCGACCTTTTAGGGTATTCCATCACTATAACAAGAACAAAATCATTGAAAAAATTCATTCAAAGTTATTATGAATATATAAAATACAAAAGGTTTACAATTGAAATGTTTTTTAATCATCACTAAAAGCTCCCTCTAACATGTGCATCGTAATCGTAAGTACATGCAAGTGTGTGGTGCATCGAGTCCTTTTAATTTATTCCTTCTGTCAATATACATTAAGTCCAGTTAATCACATTTCTCCCCTATCCAAAATGGTAAGTCCCTTGATATTTTGGATATCAATTGATTAACCGATCGAGGACCAAAATGATGAATTCTAGCAACAATGGAACATATTAAAGCTCCCCCTTAACTTTTGAGAGCATTATAAGATGGTTTTGAGTACAATTTTTGAAAGATTTTGAATTCACAAAGAAAATACTTGTAAAAATTTGTACTCAGCACATCCTTATTTTTCACCAAAAAATCTAACAACTATTAATAACTAATCACTAAGATAGAAAATAAATTTATGAGAATGACCTAATAAGATTGAGAACCACAAATGGTAAAATCATATGGTCCTATGAAGTAGCCGTGTAAGTCACCCCCGTAGTCTTCCACCAACAAATAACTCCAACTCCCGCATTATCCTCCTTGGTCTGTTATTCTTTTAGTCATTTACCTGAATCAAGCTCTTGCATATTACTTTGTCACGTGGCCTCCAAAAAGTCTGAGGCAGATACTCCATTCTGATTCCCTGAGGCGATCATTTTCCCCCAGAGCGTCCGAAACACATCTGAGAGTACCACGCTGAACTTGTAGTTGTTTGTCATGCGCATCAATCTGTTCTTCTTGTCTTTGTTCTCATAGATGAATCCTTTGGGATCGGAGTATGGTGTGTAAGCGTCTCTTCTTCTTAAATTGGATCTGTACGTGTCAGGCTTTGTGATGTTGAGTTTCTTTTGATAGCTTTCAACACCCAATTGAAGGTCTTCCACATGCCTTTGGATGACAACACTTCTTGTGAACATTCTTAAGGAGACATTAAATGCAAGACATTCTTCAACGTTGAGATTTGTCAACTTTCCTTGCACGAGAAGAAGCAGCATGACTTCAATGTCTTGGATCCGAAGTCTATAGAAATCACCTTCTTTGAACTTGTAAAGAATGTCGTCATCCCTACGTATAGTGATCCAGTCAAGATGCTTGTAATTTTGCCATTCGACTATTTCCACCTTTGTGACAGCAGTAATTCTTCTTTTTGAGTAGACGTCACGAGCTGATTCCCTTGTGGCCGCAAATGCATAGAATTGTCTTCGCTTCTTGCCCTAATGTGAGATTCCCCAGAGAGTCGAATTGTCCGTAGTGACTATCTTTGACCTCCACATTGAGTTGGCACTAAGGTCTTCTATCCCATTTAATAGCCTAATCGCAGCCGTGGTCTTTCGAACTAAGTAGAGTAACTTGCGGCTTACTCACCTCCACGTAGGTACTCAAGGTCGTTATTGATAAAGTGATGAAACGGTATGACATGACGACCTTGAGAATTTGGAACCAACGGTAGTGGCTTTCGCAGATCATGAGAGATTAGCGCCTCGGGGTTGACCCAGTCCAATTTTTTTCTGTTGTGGCTTTGTAACTTCTTCACAAAAGTATTCAAGTTCCGTCAAGCTCTTGCATTCCTTCATCAGCTCCAAATGTTGGACCTGCTAACAATTCAGGTGTTAGTGGTTTTACATTTAGCCCGTTCCTCATAAAACGGAGAAGTCTCAAATGTAATGTCTGTTAGCTCATAGAATGACTCTCGAGGGTCTTGTCTTCTTGCCAGATTGCTTAGCCAAGGTTGGATAGATTCATGAATGGCAGGTACAGACTTGTTCCATGCATGATCAGGAGAAGGTAGTCGTTTAGGTTTGTTGAACCAGTCGGAAGATGTGGACCTCTTCTTCCCCCTGTTCATCATGGACCCTGTTTCAAACGCCTGTGTGCAGGTGCTTAAAAGACCAATTTTGTTCCCCTTTGTAGATTGCATAGTTTCCTCTACCGGAGCAGATTGGCTAGCAATTGCTGGTGAGTCCTAGAACAGTAGAGTCTTTCCGTTGTCGTGTTGTCGTTTCTCTGTAGCACTGGTAGATTTAGGTGCGCTTTTGACCTTCTTCTTTTGGACCCCCGGTCTATTCCAGCGGAGGGTTCTTGATCATCATCTGCTCCGTCTCGAGGTCTTTTTATTGTGATCGTATCGCCATAAGTATCTAGTAGAATTTTGTCGGCTTCATACGCATCAACTAATGCCTTGTAGAGCTGCCTTTGAATGTCTGACCTGTTGATAGAGTTGTTAGCTTCCATCTTGTCAATTAAGATCTTTTTCAGCTCTAGTTCTGAAAGATTAGCAGCTACAGCATGAGACGTCTTGGCTTCCTTTGACGATCGTACCAGAACCTCAGACTCGAGTTGTTCGTTTACTAACTTCTCAATTTTTTGAGTGATCTTCGAGACTTCTTTCTTGACTTGTTCCTTGATTACTTTCCTTCATTCCTTCATCATTGAATTCAAGGCATTGTTGATTTTCATCTGAGCCTCTTCTCGAATTCTATCATACTTCAGTTGGACTGCAACATCTACTGCTTCCTTCAGTTTATTTGCCAGGTACTGGTCAACGATATCAGGAATGGAAGAGAGTGCTTTAGCATATTGATTTGTTTGTTTGAATTCCGAGAAGTTCTCTTCTAAGGCTTTTAGTCTGTTATCAAAACCAAACAATGAAGCAAAGTCAGGAAGATTTTGAAGTGAGGAGCTTGGAGTAGTAGCCGGTGTCAGAATTGGTGGTTGTTGTAATTGAATGAAGAGAGGATTCGGTGTTGGTGGACGATTAATTGGTGCAAAGAAGGATGGCTCCACAATGCAGGACATGAATATCTATTAGAGAGGTGGCTTCAGCATGTTGTCCAAATATAGCATCAACACGGGTATCTTGATTTGGATTTAGCATGTTGAGAACGAACCAATGATACAGAAGAGCTCTGTTGTTGACCATCAGGATTTACCGGAGTTAGGGTCACAAGGTGGCTTTAATTTCAAGATTGGCATGTATCTTTGACCGCCTCCTTTCCTTGGTCCTTTTACATATGGTAGCAAGTCATTCCGAAACCCCCCCCTTTTTTTGCCTCCTTCACATCCATCCCTCAACTTCTTTGTAATCTGTTTCTTCATCTGATGATGAGTACACGGAGGGGGATGCACTATAGGATCGAAGGTATCAGTCTTCATCAGTTTTCTCCTTCCATGTGTGATTTCTAATCATGAAGTGTGAGTTTTGAGAAATAAATCATCAGCCAAACCACATCTTCTGATTCAGTCTGTGCTTCATCATCATCATCTTGAACGTTTTCATCATCGTCATTTTTATCATCATTTTCATCATCTTGATCACTCTCATCATCGTCATTTTTATCATCATTTTCATCATCTTGAGCATTCTCATCATCGTCATTTTTATCATCAGCTTGATCATCTTCACTCGACCTCCAGGAGATAACATCATCTGAGTCATAGTCAGGTGCATCGGGAACCCCTGGTGACACACCAGTTCCTTCATCTGCACCAGACCCGCTGGCATGAGAGCTGTGAGTCTCTTTACGGCTTCTCTTGGTGATTATCTTGAGTTGCTCAGCTTCTGTCAATACCGCCTCAGAGATAGTCTCTAACTCTTTAGCCTTCTGCTTTCCTTTTCCCGACTTCTTTTCTTTCTTTTCTTTGGGGACTGTGGGGAGGAGTCTGCTTAGTGGTTGCATCAGTATCAGCTTTCTTCTTACTTCCTTTCGTCTTTGGAGGAATCTTTCCTGAAGCAATAGCATAATACTCTTTGTATGATTCAGAGTTGCGGATGTCCTCGTTGGTTAATGCTACTGGCAAGATAGTCCCGTACAACTGAGTGTCTTCATTCCTTGAGATGACATTGATTGTTGTGAACATTGGGTCATCTCTGGCATAATGCCAATTTACCTTGTTTCTTCGAGGAATTGAAGGGTCTTTATCCATGACAAAGTGGATGACTAGCTTGGTAAAACGCAGACAGTATATCGCATTGCCCTTCTTCGTATTTTTGTTCTCAATCTAGTAAATGAAGTCCTCCCACAGAAGATATGCATAATCAACCTTCTTGTTATTGTACATTCACCATAAATATGAGCTTGAGGAAAGACCAAGACTATCGTAGGATGGGTTACCATTGAGACATTTTGTTGATGATAGCAGCAAATGATCTCATGTTGATGCAGCTTATTGACATTAACCATCAGTGATTCTTCCTTAGTTCTCCAGAGTGACCAAACGGCTAGAAATGCGAGAATCTCCTTCTCAAGAGGTGGTTCTTCAAACTTCTTATTACCGACTTTAGGGCAAATTTGAAGAATGTCTCTGAATTGATCAAGATTGAGAATGTGCTTTTTGTTATTCATCTTGAATCTGACAGATCGGTTATGAACATAAGCAGAGGCCCAGAATTCTTGCATATAGATCTCTGGAACATCAGCAGAAACTTGGAATGCCTTGTAGAAAGGAGTGAGTTTTAACACATCGTAGACTACTTGAAGAGTTGCTTCCTTTGATGTGACATCCGAGCTTAATCGAAGATTACATTTACCAATCTTAAGTCGGTTGGCAGGAGCAACTAAAGCATCATCCAAAGCAATCTGATCTGCTATTGAGATTTCCATGAGTCTGTTTAAGAAAGAGTGAGTGCAGTTTATAATGTGACACAATTATTCATGCATGAGAACCTTTATGACTGTTAGCACTTTTAGGATCGATCATCTTAGATAGACTAATAACGTATGAGACAAAGGCACCTATTGTAACAACTAAGTGGATTGTAGATAGCCTTGGATTTGTCAAGCTTTTATTGTCTATTTTAAACTAAGAGACTTATTTAATTTAACCGTAGTTGGAAAAATTTGATCTTGAGTGTGTTAAGTCGAAACTGGTTAAGTGTTGAAAACATCTTCACTCGTTCGGTCCTCAAAGAAACACCTCGATCGGTTTGCACTAAATATCACTCGTTCGGTCCATATAGACAGACACTCGTTCGGTTCATGTTATCAATCACTCGTTCGGTCCTCACTATCAGTCACTCGTTCGGTCATTGTTATCAATCACTCGTTCGGTCCTCACTATCAGTCACTCGTTCGGTCCAGGTTAAATAACACTCGTTCGATCCTCATTTAACTCGATCGGTCCACACTAAGTGACACTTGTTCGGTCCTTACTTTCAGTCACTCGTTCGGTCCAGATTGAATAACACTCGTTCGATCCTCATTAACTCGATCGGTCCATACTAAGTGACACTTGTTCGGTCCTTGCTTGATGACTCTCGTTCGGTTCACACTACAATTCATTCGTTCGGTCTCTTAAGGTTTGACTATCGATTCCATTATTTAACCATTTACAATAACATAAGACTAGCTTAAGTGATGATCAACAATTATTTGTTAGAGCCAACCTATGTCATGTTTTGAGTTTGGTTGATGAGGTTTT
>BQNB010025652.1:43594-59418 GCA_026074375.1 Tanacetum coccineum
TATATATATATATATATATATATATATATATATATATAGCCCGCCCGGATGGGCGAGCTAGCTTCATGAATTTACTTAACAATAATAATAATAATAAATCATAAAGACTACCAGCATATGTTTATTGAATGAAAAAACTCAAATGTAAATTTGATATATGAGTGGATAAATGGAAGCAATCCTTTTTAGTTTACAATATAAAAATAATGATGTTCCAGGATATGAAGCATCTTTTAGTTCAATAACAATCTCCTTTACAATACATAACATTTTTGCAAACAATCTTTTGTTGTTCAGTACCATTATCTGGGGCGTACAACATCAAGCACATCTGTGAGCAAAGAAGAAGAAAAAAATTGCCTTAAATTTAAATAGACAATTCAAGAATTAGAAAAATTTCCTTACATACCCTCGTTGAAAAGAAGAAGAAAAACAAAATGCTTTAATATACACTTCAAAAATTAGAAAAATTACGTTACGTACCCTAGTTGGAAAGAATAAGAAGAAAATACTCCCTCGACTTATAGGAAGCATGTAGTAGTCCGCCGCAAGGAACTTATGACAAGTTCAGCTACTAAAATCTATGCAAATCTACACAATATTAGATAGCAATCAAGCCCTACACAACACTTATACTCCTGATTATGTATACTTGTATGTTTTCCTTGCATCTTAAACATAATATCAAACTCAATAATCATACTCTTAATTGCTAACTTACCACTTTAATAGTTTAATGCAAAATTTGTGGTTAGAGATCGTACACCTTGGTATGTGGAAATATCGAATGCTAAAAAAATTCTTGCTGCCTCGTAAGCGTCATTTGAACTTTGCTACCAAACTAAAATAGTAGTTCACATGGCTGGAACCACTTAATTACTTTTTTTATAAGAAGCATAACCATTTGCGATAAGTGTAAATAGTTTTTTAGTACAACTTAAAAAATTAAATTTAGTTATATGTAATTTTTTATTGAAGTCTGCAAGTCCTATCTAAATGTGAAGCTCTAATTTAATCAACGGGTCAAAGCGATCATTTATTCATATAATTAGCTTATTGATCACATGAGAAGCTTATTATTAAGATAGATATAATTTTTACTTATAAATTAATCATTAAATATCAATGGAAAACATGGGTAATATACATGTTTGGTTAACTTCGTTGATCGCATATACCCAAAATCACCCGTTTTAACCCGTTACCCTACCTACTTTCTTTTCCATCGTTGCATTATATAATTACGCCAAACTTCACTATTTACACACCATGGCTATAAGTACCGATATGTAGATGTCTTAGAATAGATATATGATGCAAATACCTAGAGTCTTGTTGCTACATGCAAATGCCTCAAAATTCAATAAATTATATGAAGGGATGCATCTTTTAATAAAAATTGAGTATGAAATCTTACCCAAACTCCAACCTCTTATTTGCTACAATCCATCTTTTAAGCTTATACCATTATGAAAACTCTGGCATACACACACCACTAAGGAATGGAGACTCGAGCAGTAGTATTCTTTTCTTAATAAGGACATCAACAACTGCCTCAACAAAGTGTTGACCAAGAATGGCTAACCATACTGCCAATAAAAAGTATAATATTAAACTTAGTACCTATTTAATGTATATAGAAAGTTATAAACCACGGATAGATATGAACTCCAAGTAAATTACCTTTTCATAATCAGAAACAACCGCGTTTTGCACTTTATTGCTTGCACCAGGCCTTCTTGGGCGCCTCGTCTTATGGCTCTTTTTCACAGTATTCCACGTCAAGTCCGAGTTGATAAACTTTAAAAGATCCACAACTTCCATATTATTCACGTAAACAATCAAATAAATACCAATATCAGCTGTTGTACCATAGAAGAGCACTTGTGAGGTCTCAAGTTCAATTCCTGTTAGGTGCAAACAACCTTAAAGTGGCCACGCCGACCTCCTAAAAAAAGAGGGTTTTACCTGGTTTGAGTCTGTGTGGCGGTGGGTTCAAACCCCGTGGATTATTCGGCCAATGTGTCGGAAACCATGGTTACCAAATAAAGAGCACTTGTTTCTAAACAATTAAAAGTGGTGACATATCCACGCATCACAAAATATGATTAAAAAACATATCAATCTAAGCAACTATCTTCATACCCTAAAGTCAACTCAAATATACCAAATATGACACACCTACAAACATCAAAAACTTTAAATTACTCCATGTGCATCAACAATTATGTCTACTAAAGTTCAAAATTTTCGTAATCTCTTGTTAATGAATCACGAACCTACCTGATCCTATCTGAAATATGCCCTCGAAAGTTTGATCAGGACATAAATAAGTATCCCTATATGATTCGATTTGGATAACCATAACACATGTGTAACCGTATAAGATTTTTGAAAAAAAAACAAAACAACCCATGTGGCGGTACGCTATGATTTATAAGCGGGATTACAATACATAATATTTAACCTCAATCATATAACTTATATATATTTAACCTTTAATTTTCGATGTTAATTTCCTGTTTTTCATATGATATATTGTGAACCTACTTTCATCAAAATATACATCCATACTTAGATACCTAATGCTTTGCTTCTTCTTTTCTTTATAGATACCCTACGTAATAATGGTGATGTTAATATAACTTATAAAGACTATACATACAATATGGAACTCTTAGCAATTGCTCACCAAATATCATGATGAGTTAGGAACTGTATTTTATTAGTTTACTGATATAGATGTGCTTTTAAAATACGTGTACTTGAATTTTGGTTTGAAGAAACGTAAGAAATGTGGTAGGAATGATGCCACAAACACCACCACCATTGATGTTAAGAATAGTAATAAAGTTCATCCCGCCTACATTTTTTGGCTTTTCTAACGCGAGGGGATGAATGGCTAAAGTATAAAATTAGACGGACTTTATTGTAGAATCAAAATCATGCTATATAAGCATGAATGGATGGTTAACTACCTGATAACCGTGGGAAAACTTTCCACCATAAGGAAGATCAAGAGCCATGATTCTGTCATGTGGCTTTAATAAGGCAGCATAGACTTGGAAGTTTGATGGTGACCCTGAAAGAGGCGGTTGCACGTTCACTGCATCATAGAACATAATTAGAAACATTGTGGGTATATATGATAACATATGTTACACAATGAATTTTACAAAATGAGTAAGATATAAGTACATCCCCATTGTGATGGCTCTAACCGAAAGGCTTCCAGACGCATTTCTAACACTATGCCATCTCAACGCACCTACAGGCAAAATATATTTACATAGTGGTTTTGATTGAGTCATTGAAGGACAAACTATCTATATGGTTAGAATGGTCCATGTGGTGTGTTTAAAAAGACTGAAACCGTCTGGTATATATTGTTGTAGTGTCCTGCAACCAAAATCTAATTTCCTATTAATCTGTGAAATATATAAACCTTAAAAGAATTTAACTTTTCCTAATTGCAATAAGCCCAATGGATTATAGCTTATTTGAAACCATTTCAGTAAAGTGATTTTAGTAAATGTGATCCATCCACCTAAACAATCACACCACAAAACAAAAATATTGAATCAACAACAAAACGTTGAATTGGCATTTTCACAAACACTTGAAACGTTGAATTAACATACTACATATGTTAATTTGTAAAAAGGGGGCTAATATATCTTCACCTATATAAGCTAAATAAAGAGAAGCCATGACATTCTACAACCATAGTTCATAAAAAGATTACACAGGTATGAATATGTAAAAAAATATATACGTTTTTAAGGATATGAATGGGAGAAGTAAATACAAATTTAACCTAAAACCTAACCCTAACTATAAAAGTTAAAAATGGAGATTAAAACTATACCTGATAATAGACGCATCGTCAATTCCATCCTCCAATTCAAGCACCTAATCTCAAAATCACACATAATCAAAATTGAAATATCAAAAAACCCTAATATGAAAATGAAATTACCTTTATTTAGATTAATCAAAATCAAATAAAATCCGTGATCTAATGAAATGATTGAATCAATAAATCATGTTATTACCTTGTATGATGATGAATTGCAGATATGATGAATTGACTAAAATCTGATCCTATCTATAACCTTCTTGATATTGAATTGAAGATGATGAGATTGTTTTGTAATGTATTGAATTTGAAAATGCCGAGTGAGAAAGGGTGATAAGTTTGGAAATGCTTTCAAAATTGAGAGAGATTGGCTCACTATGTAACTGGCGATTGAATGCATATGGAGAAATTGTAGCAGGTTTTGAAGGAAATACGAAATGGACCATTCTGCCCCTTACTTTACACACAGATTTAATATATCAAATTTTGTGGATGAAAATACCCTTTGAGTCATCATTCCAGTCACTATTTATTTTCCTAGTCATCATATTCAGCCATTATGAATTTTTTCATGCCTTGCCCCATATATAGGTAGGAATATATATATATATATATATATATATATATGTATGTATATATATATATATATATGTATGTATATATATATATATATATGTATGTATATATATATATATATATGTATGTATATATATATATATATATATATATATATATTGATTGCAGGGTAATCGTGTTCAAGCCACCATTATGGGCAAATTCATCAACAAGTTTCAACTTCTGCTTGATGAAGGAGCATGTTACCGCATTGGCAACTTTGGAGTCAGTGAAAATGGAGGCAAGTTCCCATTACTGAATTATCGCTAAAAATTAAATTTCTTTAACTACACGGCTGTCACAAGGGTTGCAAGTTTTGACAACAACACCCGTGGCTTTAAGTTTGAGCATTTCACTGCTTTTACATCCAGACGTTTCTCTGATACAGAACTATGCGGTGAGTTTTATTTTTTGATTGTTTATTTATTTGTTTGATAGTGACTTTTTATTTTAAATAATTGTTTTATAGAATTGTAGATGTCATTGGAACAATTGTTTCGATTTCGGATGCTATCCCTTTTAACACTTTTGGTGTCAAAAAAATAAAGAAGATCGTCATACTTGAGGACGTTGAGTAAGATTATAATAAAAAAAATTAATAAACATCATCCTTATTATATCTTTTGTTCAACATATTTTCAAGATAGAGTTATTCTTGCACCTACACACGAACAGGTAGACAAAGTAAATGAACGAATGTTGGCAAAACTTCCCGGCAGAGAGAAAGTTTGTTATAGTTCAGATTATGTTTCGGATGTAGATATTGATTTCAAATTCAATGAGTCTCTTTACACAACTGAATTTTTGAATACGATCAAGATGTCCGATATTCCACACCAAAAGTTAGTCTTGAAGATTGGTGCTCCCGTTATGTGTTTGCGCAACATCGACCAAAGAGGTGGGCTTTGTAATGGTACAATGTTACATGTTTTGAGAATGAGCAAAAACAATATCGAGGCAAAAATTATATCAGGTGGTGAAGTAGGCACAATTGTTGCTATACCTAGGATGAATATTAGTCCATCAGATAAGAAAATGCCTTTTCAACTCAACAAGAGACAATTCCCTGTATCGCTTTGTTTTGACATTGTTAGGAATTAAAAAGTGTTAATTATTAACAATAAATTAGTCTTATAATAAATAGTATAAAAAATAGTATTTATAATGTAATAAGTCAAGCTTGGTCAAACTTAATAAAATGTTGACCAAGTGAGACATTTAGTCAAAGTAGGAAAATAGAAGGTTAAAAGAATAAGTATAAATACCCCTTTCATAAGAGGTATTTAGTGTTGGTCATTTGTAATCCTCTCCTCAACCTTCCTTCTCTTTTTCCTTTCCTTAATGAAAATTGAAAATGTGTAAAAACTCTCTCTACCTTTTTCTTCTCTATTCTCTAATACTTTCGTATGATATCCAATGCAAACATGACATATAACAAGTGGTATCTATCGTCGGGAGAGATCTAGTTTGTGTTTTCGTGTATCAAATTGAGGTTAATCGTTTGAATTTTCGATCATAGAGGTTTCATATCTAAGAAAATGTGTAAGTTTCGTATACTTTTGGTATTAGATTTACTATTTGATGTGATTTTGATCCTAAATCACTTTTAATCACTTTCATATACGTCAAATTGTGAGTTTAATAGCTTTTATATGAAAATTATTAGTTTAGATTTGATTTTGATCGAAAAATAACTGAATTTGATAGCTTTCGTATCTAAGAAACTAGTTTCGGAAACTAATTTTGTGATTTAACTGCTTTCGTAACATAGAACAAAGGTTTCAGAAACTGTTTCTAGTGTTTTGATAACTTTTGTATCCTTGAATTTAGGTTTCGGTAACTGTTTTTAGGCAGGAAATTCACTTTCATAAACCAGTTTTAGCTTTCATATCATAGTTTGAGCTTTCAGAAACTGTCATACACAAGTAGAATAGCTTTCGAAAACTAGTCATTAGCTTTCAGAACATAGAACTTTGTAAATATGAAAAGATAACTTTCGATATTATCAATTTAAACTGCAAAAAATCATATTTATAAGTTTCTAATTAGTTTCGTAGCAAGGCATTTACAAAAGTTAAGATTTTGTGATTCTACGAAAGTTGTAGACATTTAGAATTTACGAAATTAGAGGTTTCATATATTGGAACTTTCAGTAACCGTTTTGGTTTCGTATAGTGTAGAGCTTTCGTATCCGTGGTTTCGTATTTGGGGGTTTCGTATCAAGAAATTGGTTTTGGTTTTGTACTCCAAGGTTTCGTAACACATGTTTCATAAAGAAGGTTTCGTATCACAGTTTCGTATATAAAGCTTTCATAATTCTGGTTTCGTATTTCTAAGGTTTCGTATTATAGTGAAGACATAGTTTCGTACATTGAGGTTTCGTATATATTGGTTTCGTATTCAAAGGTTTCGTAACACAGCTTTCCTAATTGATGGTTTCGTAATTCAGTTTTCGAATTGGAAGGTTTCGTATATCTGTTTTAGAGGTTTTGTAACACAGTGTTTGGGGTTTCGTAACACTATTTCAGAGGTTTAGTAGCTTCTTACTTTCGGAAATTGAGCTTTCGTATAAAGGCTTCTTGTTACTTAGACTTTGTATACAAATCAAGGTTTCGTATTTGAAGTATTGTAATACAAACTTAGTTGTTATTGCTCTTTGATTTTACGATTGGAAGACTTTATCTAAAAAATGATCCAAATTTGCATTATATTCATTGTCTGAATCAAAATATGTCTGCATCAAATCAACAAACTCTTGCTGAATCGGGAACTTCTGAAAGACCTCCAATGTTAGAGAAAGGAAGTTATGTACCATGGGCAAGTCGTTTTATGCGGTTTCTAGATAATATACAGGAAGAAAGAGAGTGGATGCGACATTCAATTGAAGTTGGACCGTATGAGCAGAAAATGATTCAGAATACAGACAAACTAGATGATCCAACGGCTTAGATCATTAAACCACTCAGCAAGATGACTGAATCCAATAAGAAACAATACTTTTCAGACATTAGAGTGATGGATTTTCTTCTTCAAGGAATACCCAATGATATCTACAATTTTGTCGATGCTTGTAAAACTGCTAAACAAATGTGGGAACGGATGAGAAGGTTGATGCATGGTTCTAAAAAAACTAAACAACAAAGACACTCAAGGCTTGTTGATTAATTTGACAAATTTTTTTGCGGTAGAAGGAGAATCTTTATCTTATATGTATGAAAGGCTTACAACACTTGTGAATGTTATGGAACGAAACAACATTCATCCTCTACCAATCTCAATCAACACCAAGTTTCTCAATTAATTACAACCAGAGTAGAGCAAATATGTTACCATGACTCGTCAGAATGCTAACATCAAGGAAACTAAATTTGATCACTTTGTTTGATACCCTGAGTCAATATAAACCAGGTGTCATTGCATCAAGAGCAAAGAAAGCTGCAAAGAGTCAAGATCCATTAGCTTTAGTAGCTCATTCAAATGTTCATTCTTCACATTCTCATGCAAGTCATTCATATTCTCATTCACCACAACCATACTATGTCATTCATCCTTCATTAGTTATTGATTATAAAGAAGATTATCAAGGGGAGATACAAGGGGATGCTCAGGAAGATAAGCTTAAAATGTAATGATGTTATTAGCAAGAGTAATCACTTAACGTTATTCTACCCCTACCAATAATCGTCTTCGTACTTCATGAAATATAAGGAATCAAGCAGTGATACAGGATGGTAGGGTTGACATATAAAGCAAGAATGTTGGCTATGCTGGGAATGGTAATAGGAACGCAGGGAGATCAAACAGAATTCAAATTGCTACTGCAAGAAATGGGATGGTTCAGTAGATTAAAGAAAATGATCAGATTATTCAGCTGGCTCTACAAACTGAGTCAAATCCGGGAAAGTCAAATGTTCAATGCTACAACTGCAATGCAAAAGGCCACTATGCCCGTGATTGTCCACAACCTAAAGTTCGTTATGTAAAGTACTTCAGGAAACAAATGCTATTGGCAATGAAAGATGAAGTTGGAGGCAACCTCAATGAAGAAGAGAATGATTTCATGCTCGACAATCATTATGGTGATGATTCATTGGAAGAGCTGAATGCAGTAGTAATCATGATGGCACGCATCCAACCAATTGATGATAAAGCTGATGCTAAGCCAACATTTGATGTTGATGCTCTTGGTGAGGTAAATGCTTCGGAAATCCATCTCAAAAGTCGAATGCATTCCGAAAGTGTTCATGAACATACGAATCCTGCGAAACTTAAAACTGTCATTAACACATTTGATGATGATCAAATTGATTCTAGTATCATATTTGACGATCCTTATGTGGAAAATAACGGTGGAGAAGATGACCATGATTTAAATGCTCATGATCAGTTTGATACTCCTGAATCTCTGATACAAAATGTTTAAAAAGAAGCTAAAAATCAACATAGCTTGAATAATTAACTGAAAAAGCAAAAAGCTTTGCTACAAAAGGAACTTGAGACATGTAAGGAATGGGTTAAAACATTAGAAAAGCAACCAGTTAAATCTTGGAATTACAAAGAAGCATATGAAGAGTTGGAACGAGAAATACGTGTTGACAAAGACAAAATCAATAATCTTATTAAAGAAAAACATAAGATTCAGGATGAATTTTTTCAACTCGAAAATGCAACTGTCAGAATACGACATGAAACTAAGTTATCCAAAAAGGCTTTTAAAGCAAGAGAAAACAAATATCTTAAAGAGATTGTGGATCTTCAAGATAAACTCAGTTCTCATGATCAGATTGTTTACAAAATGGGACAACCAATTTTGAAATAATTCATATGCTTGGGAAAAAACCAAACAAGGTTTATGACCCTTTTTTAAAAGCTGGGATGGGTTATCAAAATCCGAAACATCTCAAGAAAGCCATTAAAGCATAACCTAAAATGTATGATGGTGAAATACTTCAAAGCACTAAATTAATAATTGATTCACCTAATTCTGAGGAAACTATTGAGGACTCGGAAGAAAGTCAATTAAAAATGAAAGATAAAATGATTCAACTGGATTATAAGAGATTAAATGCTCTTTATGCAACATTTGTTCCTCAACAAAAAATCCTATTGAACAAACATATCTTTCAACCCGTTCTACTTTTAATGTACCTACTGGGTCGAGCAAAGAGATATCGGATTTACCTGTGAAAAAGATGCCTAATGAATCTAAATTGCTAAAATTACTTGTAAAATTGGACAAGTCTATTGGTGATTTGCAAACAGAAATTGATCAAACCCTTCTAAAAGATAGAAGTAGAGCGCTTATATTTGATGATCAAGATGTGTTAAGACAATTTTACAAAACTAAGATAATTTCGATGTCTATATCATTAAGAAGATGCTCAAACAAAATCAAACAAGAAATTACAGAAGAAGTACAAGAGATGTTAGATACTTTGAGTCAATGGAAAAGAAAGTTGAGAATCAATCCCCAAAATATAAAAAAATTCAAGATGAAATTGATCGACTTTTGAAAACATCCTTGTCAATATAAATTATGGATTGTGTGCTGCTATCTGTTAAGAAACAGAAAAATGAGATGTTAATGCTTGAAAAAGAGAAAGTTTCAAATGACTCCAAAGATATCCAAGCCACTATGGAACAACAAATTAAGATTTTTGAAAATGATTTCAAATGAGCTGAAGCTCAATACGTTAATATTGATCTTAAAATGCAACATCAAAAAGAAAAAATGGCTTGTGATGTTTTTTGGAAGTCAAGGATGACAAAGTTGAGTGATGAAAACGTGTTGCTAAAAACTCAAGTTGAATCTGTTGTTCAAGAAAGGGAAAACATAAAACTTAAATTTTAAAAGCTTTTCAATTCAATCAAAGCAACACGGGTTCTACATCAACAAGAAGTCAATAAGCTAGTTGAGCATGTTAATCAAAATATATATGCTTATGCCGATGTGCATGCTAAGAATCAAGATATTTTGATAACAATTTCTGAACTCAAAGCAAAGCTTGCTGCACAAGCAAAGAACGTGAATACTAAGTTTGACAAATCTGCAACTTTAAAGAAACTAGTTTGTGTTACACCATTGAACAAAAACAAAGATTTCTAAGCTACAACAGTTTCTAAGGTTGAGATAAAAACATACACGTCAAAACCAGTCACTTCACGTTCTACATTCAAAAATGAGCAAAGTCAGAAATATAATGCGAATGTAATCGCAAGGGGCATGTATAGAATCACAAAAACATAAACAAAAATGCCAGTAGATAAAACTAACAAGTTTTCTTGTAATTCCACAGGAGTAGCAAGTTCTAGTAGTGTTAGCGGATCAGAGTCTAAGGACACTAATTCGAAGAAGAGAGTCTTGCTGAACACTAAGTCTAAGCGCACTTCTAAGGATGTCAAGAAATCGTAAAGTAGTTTTACTTTAGTTGCTAATAAGAATGATACAATGAATTCGAATGTTTCTTTTTCAAAAACAGATGTATTAAAAGCTAAGACTGTAAATGTTGTTCATGATGGTTCAAATCTTGTATGTGTTTCTTGTGGCAAAGATGTTTTTATGATTTCTCATGATAAATGTGTTGCTCGTTATGCTTTGTCTTTGAATTATAGGGTAAAAAGAGCCTTATTCACTTCCCCTGTAGCCACGAAATCTAGTAAACTAGGAGAAACTCATGTAGTTGCAAAATCTAGGTTTAGTGTTGCTACACCCCAAAAAGCAACAAATAAGGTCTCTCGTGCTTCATCACTAACTCCAAAATCCAAGCAAAGCCAGACACTTAGCAATTACATGAAAAACAAGATTAAAACAAGTAGGAAGTGGCAAAAGTGGTTTGAACATCAATCATGTTTTATTTGGTCACCCAAGAGCTCACATGTGTCTAAGAGTAGTGCTAGTCATAGAACTAACTTTAACACACCGGTTACCACTCAGAAATGGGTAGCCAAATTGTCCACTCCTCCATCTAAATTTGTTTCATGTAATGCAGGTGATCCAAATTGTCCTTTGGATTATTGATAGCGGATGTTCAAAGCAAATGACTGGGAATCTTAAACTGCTAAGAAATTTCGTTGAGAAATTCATGGGCACAGTCCGCTTTGGCAATGATAATTTCGTTGCAATCACTGGATATGGAGATTACGTTCAAGGAAATCTTACTATATGTCATGTGTATTATGTTGAAGGCCTCAGACACAATCTTTTCTCGGTTGGACAATTTTGTGATGGAGATCTTGAAGTAGCCTTTCGTTTAAACACTTGTTTTGTACGAAACTTAGAGGGTGGAGATTTACTTACTGGTTCTCGTGAATATAATCTATACACCATCCCCATTTCTGAAATGGCGGCTTCATCTCCAGTTTGTCTAATGTCTAAAGCCACATCAACAAAATCATGGTTATGGCATCGACGATTTTCTCATTTGAAATTTGGTACCATTAATCAACTCTCTAAAAATGAACTAGTTGATGGGCTTCCGAGATTTAAGTATGACAAAGATCACTTATGTTCTGCTTGTGAGTAAGGAACGAGCAAAAAGGCCACATTTCCATCTAAGTTTATTCCAAGCACAAATTCCAAACTTGAATTACTTCATATGGATTTGTGTGGTCCAATGAGAGTTGAAACTGTTAATGGGAAACGATATATTCTGGTGATTGTCGTTGACTACTCCTGATATACTTGGGTGTTTTTTCTTCGAATAAAAGATGAGACTCCAGAAATAATTATGAAGTTCATTACTCAGATTCAACGAAATATGAAGGCTTAAGTCCTGAAAATCCGGTCTGATAATGGAGATGAGTTAAAAAATGCAATACTAAAGTCGTATTATGAAAATTTAGGCATTCTGCATCACACGTCAATTGCTCGAGCGCCTCAGCAGAATGGTGTTGTCAAACGCAGAAATAGAACACTTGTCGAGGCTGCAAGAACAATGCTTATTTTTTCAAAGCTACCAGAATTCCTATGAGCCGAAGCAATTTCCACAACTTGTTTTACTCAAAATCGCTCTCTTGTACATACACGGTACAATAAAATGCCTTATGAGCTGATTAAGGGTAGAAAACCCAATGTTTAATACTTTCATGTGTTTGGTTTCTTATGCTACCTGATAAATGATTGTGATGATCTTGGGAAGATGAAGCCTAAAGCAGACATTGGTATCTTTGTTGGTTACTCTGAGTCATCAAGGGGGTTTCGTGTTTATAAACACAAAACAAAGAAAATAATGGAAACCATCCATGTGAAACTTAATGAACTCACATCTATGGCTTCTGAATGCAACAATTCAAGACCCGTGTCAACTGCTCGAATTTTCAAGATTCATCAGAAGAAATGAATGATATACCATCACACCAAGACTTGGATAACTTGTTTGGTCCTATGTATGAAGAATACTATGCGCCGAGAACTTCAGAAGTGTCAGAAAATTCCGCTGCAAATACTCTTGATAATGAAGACACTCCATCATCTTCTTCAATCATTGTTGAAGATAATGATGCTCCACAAATAGCAACCTCATCAGAGGAACTAATTGCACAAGAATCCTCAACTCCAGTCTTGGATACTCATTATGATGAACAAATTCAAGAAGACATTGCATAACTTGACGAGAATACTATCATGCATTTTTTAGGAACTCCTAAGTTCGAAGAAGCTGAGTCATCTTCAAACTATCAGGACCCGTTAAACTTGCATGAGTTCCATCAACAACATCGTTACACTGATAAATGGACTAAGATTCATCCAATTGAATAAGTGATTGGTGATCCTTCCAAGCCAGTAACAACAAGAAGTAGCCTTCGAACCAATGCAGAGTTGTGTATGTACGCACTCACAGTGAGTACTACTGAACCTAAAAACATCAAGGAAGTTATGCTTGATCATAGCTGGATCGAATTAATGCAAGATGAGCTCAATCAGTTTAAATGATTAGATGTGTGGGAACTTGTTCCATTACCTAATGGCAAACATGTCATCAAGGTGAAATAACTTTGGAAAAACAAGACAAATGCTGAAAACACGGTTATTCGGAATAAATCACATCTTGTTGCTAAGGGTTATAGTCAACAAGAAGGAATAGACTTTGAGGAGTCATTTGCTCTAGTAGCTCGACTAGAAGCTGTTTGAATGTTCGTGGCTTATGCGGCTTACAAGAATTTTACAATATACCAGATGGATGTGAAGATTGCCTTCCTCAATGGTCCACTGAAAGAAGAAGTTTTTGTAAGTCAGTCAGACGGATTTGTAGATCCAAACTTTCCTAATCACGTCTATCGTCTTAAGAAAGCTTTATACGGTCTTAAACAAGCCCCTCGAGCATGGTATGACAAGCTTTCATCCTTGTTGATTGAACACCATTTCACAAAAGGTATTGTTGATCTAACACTATTCACACAAAGACACGAGATGACATTTTATTAGTTCAAATATATGTCGATGACATTATTTTTGGTTTAACAAATCTAATTTTCTCAAATAGATTTGCAAAACTAATGAAAGATAATTTTGAAATGTTAATGATGGTTGAAATGAAGTTCTTCCTCGGACTTCAGGTTCATTAATCCCCTTATGAAATCTTAATAAACCAATCATAATACACTATGGAGCTTCTTAAAAACACGGGATGAAAAAATATGATGCTATTACGACACTAATGGCTACAGCCAGAATCGACGAAAATTTACAGGGAACCTCAACTGATCAGACTAAATACCGTAGTATGATTAGGGGCGTCATGTATCTCACTGCGAGTCGACCAGACATTTCCTTTAAAACATTTGTCTGTACAAGATATCAGGCACGCCCAACTTAGAAACGCCTCAAAGAGGTCAAAAGAATCTTTCGTTACCTCAGACAATCCATTAACATGGGTTTGTGGTACTCGAAGGATTCTGGATTTGAGATAATTACATATTCAGATGCAGACCATGCAGGGTGTCACGATGATTGCAAAAGTACATCTGGAGGAATTTAGTTTCTGGGAGATAAGCTAGTCAGTTGGTCATCTAAAAAGCAAGATTGTACAACTATGTCAACTGCGGAAGCATAATACGTATATTTATCTGCATGTTGCGCACAAGTCATTTGGATGAGGACACAACTGCTTGATTATGGATATCGTTACACCAAAATTCCAATGTATTGTGATTCAAAAAGTGCAATTGCCATATCCTGTAATCCGATACAACATTCTCGTACAAAACACATGAACACCTGATCTCATTTTATCAAGGAGCATGTTGAATAAGGTACAATTGAACTTTACTTTGTCAGGACGGAATACCAGCTTGCTGATTTATTTACAAAAGCCCTTCCAAAAGAAAGGTTTGAGTATTTAGTTCACAGGATTGGTATGCGATGTATGACTCCAACACAGTTAGAACGTCTCGCAAAGTTATCTTCTTGAAAAAGAAAGATCATACATCAAAACTTTTGTAAATACATTCAAAAATGGGAAAAAAATATGTAAAATGCAATGAAAAAATAAAAAATACCCAAAAATATTATGTTTTTTCTGTCCAAAATATTAAAAACAAAATACAAAATTTGAAAAACATAAAAACAGAAAAACATAATTTAAATGATGCAAACACATATCTTCTCTGACTTATCAGTTTAATGATGTTGTTTTCATAAATTGTGATTTTCAAAAGCTTTTAATGCAACATTAACTGAGGGGGAGTTATTCATTCATCAAAATGATTTGTCATCGATAAAATATGTGTTTTGTAATCATTTTCATGCACAAAAAGAAATCATCTTTCAAAAATCATCATCTTTGAAAAATCAAGTGTGCTAAAAACTGCAAAAATAATAATCTCTTGAATAAGTTTTTTAGTTAGATATTTATTCAAGGGGGAGTTATTAAATTTTTGATTTATCAAAATCTTCTTAAGTGTGTTTAAAACTGCAAAATTAACTAACTCTCAAATAAGATCTTTAATTAGATATTTA
This sequence comes from Tanacetum coccineum, assembly GCA_026074375.1. NCBI lineage: Eukaryota > Viridiplantae > Streptophyta > Magnoliopsida > Asterales > Asteraceae > Tanacetum > Tanacetum coccineum. The sequence goes on from BQNB010025652.1 coordinate 59,026, forward strand.
ATTGAGGGGGAGTTATACATTTTTCAATCACTTCATCATCAAAAAATCAAAAAGGTGAAATTAAATGCAAAAATATGTCTTTTGAGCAAATTTTTATTAAAAAAGGAAAGAAATTTCAAATGAATATTTGTTCAAGGGGGATTTATAAATTCTTGTTAAATAATGGGATTTTAACTGCAAAAATAACTCAAAGGGATAATTGGGAAAAATAGTTTAACTCAAAGGGGGAGTTTATGAACCTTCTTTTGGACCCTTGAAGTTTAAAAAAGCAAGTACAAGGACTAAAATTGTCAAAAACTCACAGTCATCTTTGGAAGTATAAAAACTCAAAGGTTTCATACGAAAGCACAATTACTTTCGTACGCAACCTGAGCTTTCGTAAATCCTCCCAAA
>BQNB010025653.1:0-59417 GCA_026074375.1 Tanacetum coccineum
AGCCAAAACAAACGACCATTAGCAAACACGTCTTTCCAGGCGAACGGTCACAGTTTCCGGTTTGCAACATGGTCTAGAGTACTTTCATAAAACCCTAAGTTTCTTTTTAAAACTTACTAACGGATTTATGAAAGTAATCTAAACCACGTTGCACCGGAAACTCCTCTAGTGATCTGTACAGGTATCACTTCATGATTTTTTGGTACAACTTTTTGTTAATTAAAATGTGGTTTGTGTCTGTATTTATAGGGGGGTGGTGAGAGCCAATGGGAATCAAGTGTGCGGATCGGGAAGAGGAGCCGTTGGATTGAAATTGATCTTGTGGCTGAAATGGAATTGTGTTGGTTTGATGAGATTTGTGTTTGTTGGACATAATAAATTTGGTTTTTAATGTTTCTCAACTATCTTTATGACAAGTCCATTATTTTTCCAGATGTTCAAAGCATTTTACAGATTTTCCAAATAGCTATTAGAATTTAGAAAGAAACAAGTTATTCACAAAACAATGTGCAATCAAACTAGATGTGGTAAACTGAGCTGGGAGACAATTACAGTGGACTAATTATATAGGTCAAGAGACTCGAAATGAAATGTGTCATGTAAAAAAAAGCTGGCCGACTTTTCGGAAGCTTTTATAAATAACTTTTTTCATTTAAAATATCGAAAATGTTCGGGTTGAGTCTAAATAGATTTGGGTTGGGTTTGAGCCAATCTATCTAACCCGTTTATTAAACAGGTCAGGTTCGGGTTGAGAATACATTAAGCGGGTCGACCCGTCAACCCGTTAAAGATATTATTTCTTAAATTTAAATTTATTTATATTTTATTATAAGGTTTAAATGGGTTAAACGGGTCGACCCACAAACCCACTTAACGTGTTTAACTCGTGTAATGTGCCAATTTTTATATATAAAACAGGTTAAATTAGTCAACCCTAAATCCCTTTAACCTATTCAACCCATGTAACCTATTTAACCCGCCAAACCAAGTATATATACGAGTTAAATGGGTCAGGTTCAGGTTGTGTGTAAACAGGTTAGGGTTGACATAGTTGACCCGATTATTCAAATGGTCAAGTTCGGGTTGAAGTTTTCTGACCTGCCAATCTATTAACCTAAACCCGACCTGAATTGCCACCCTACTAATCCCCTCATGAAACGACGTCATTTTCACGAAGGATTATAATACTCCAAAAATTGCAGCAGCCCAAAAAAACGCAGCAAGCCTTCCAACTATACATCAAGTTACGAAAACTACCCTAAACTTTCTTATATTTATGCCTTTTTTATGTAACAATCTTTATTTACCAAATATCTAGCAAATATCCAGCGGCATCTTCGATAAAAAATATACGAATCGAAAAAGCCTATGGATTACGAACAAAACAAAGCCAACACATCGCTATACTTTTAACAAACGCACGCTTTTATAAAAATGGTTGAAGTTTAATTTATATATATATTTTTTAAATCCCAAAAATGTAACCTTATGGTGTGTTTGGTATGCTTTAATCGGAATCAATCACTGATTTCATTCCATTATAATTGTTTGGTTAGTCAACATTGGAATTCAAAAAGAAAATGATAGAACATATATAGTCATACTTCACAGGCACCAAAATGGTGTGGTATGAAATTTGATTCCCGAACCCATCACTTTCCTTTCATTTTCAAGCATTATATCATTTTTAAAATTATAATACCAAAACCTAATTATCTTACCAAACAACATTTATTGGATTGATTTCTTAACTTATAGTCATTCATATTTCACCCATATATCAAATCCATACTGATTATCATTCCGGACATCAAACCAAACGACCCCTTAACCTACTAGGTGTGTTTAGAAACCACATGAGTAAAAAATGTACAATCCTATAAAGTATGAATTATATATAAATAGCAATTGTTTTTATAACATAGTTTATTTACCAAATATCTAACACATATTTAGCATTTCTTTAATAAAAAAATATACCCCGAAAACGTCTCTGGATTACAAACAAAACGACCCTAATATTAATATACTTTGGACGTAGTCACTATTTTATAAAAAATGTTAATATATTTACTAAAAGACAAAACAAATAAATACAGAAAATTTCGGCACACAAAAAACACATAAATTACAGAAAAAAGCCTCGACGTAACGCTCGGGCGCTAAATTTCTCGTCGTAAAACGTGAGATGTCATTATCAACTTATTACTTAATAAAATAACAATTCTATTGGTACATGTCACTTGACACACGTGTGTGTGAATTTGTTTTTGTAAAAATGGTGTGGATGTAGCATTCATCTTTTTTGATAATGGATTAATGGATCCAAATTTTACAGCAAAGCCCAATAAAAGTCGACACAGTGTTCATAATATTTGTTTTCTTCTCTTGTGTGCAAAAACCATAAAAAAGAGTCAAGAACAGCATTTTAATCGTTACATCTTATAAAGTATAAATTCAGGTTAGAACATTCTCACCAATTTTGTTTTGGTAACTTTCCTTTGTGCCCTTTTTATTTCAATTGTCATTTGTTTTTAGGGCTAATGACTTAAAAAGTCATTTAACTTGACACTTTTTGTCTGTGTGTGTAGTCATCTTTATTTTTTCCTATTTTGTCATCAAACTTTATTGTGTGTATTTTGTGACTATTTTGTCATGTAAAATGACAATTTTACCTTTCGAAATTTGGAAAATGTAAGGGTAAATGGTCACAAAATACACACAATGATCGACAGAGCCGTCTCATGCATTTCGGTGGCCCTGTGCTATAATTAAAAAGTGGCCCCTTAAACACGAATAATTGAATTTATGAAAGAAGAAGTATTAATACAATGAACAATCTTATAAAGTGGTCATGTCCCTGTTTTGACATAGTTTAGTTATTGCTTAAGAACAAAAAGCATCACCTTATAACATTAATGTTTGTATATCATTTGTTATTGGTGTCTCATAAGTATTACTTTTATTGATGACTAAATCAGGTGACTAATATTGTCAGATTGACATAGTATAGATTGAATACACAATCCAAGAATATACCTTAAATTTAAGGTATATAATGAATAAAAAAAAATTGAACAAATATAAAACAGCTAAAAAATATTTGCGAAACTCACGAGATATACTAAAGAATACATCAATTAAGAAATGAAAACTGAAAAGGATAAGATAGTTTGTCTTGGGTGACTTTTTTATAACAAAGTGTAACCGGACTACACAGAATTTGGAGGCCCTACATATTAAGAGGCCCTGTGCACTTGCACTTATTGCACACCCTTTCGGCCGGCCCTAATGATCGACTTTTGAAAGTTTGATAATAGAATAGGAAAGAAAAAAGATGGCTACACACAAAGACAAAAAGTGTCAAGTTAGATTACTTTTTAAGTCATTAGCCCTTGTTTTTATTGATATGAATATCTCATTTGATATTTGTGGATTATTCTATAAATAACTCTTCCATGCTGGAGTAATTCTTTGCTTCACATTCTCTCTATCTCCACAAAGTCATTAAAATAACTTACTAAGATCTTTTAGGGGACGGAAAATACTCGCGCACACTTGTACAAGCTGGCACTTGAACTCATAACATTTTAGTTGATGGACTAGCTAGCTAGCTCGATACCAAATGAAAGCATTGCTTACATATATCACTAGAATGTGTAAATCATTTCTCTTGCTTAGATTTACATCAATGTCACTTTGATCACATAATCTATTATCAGACGATGCCATGACAATATTTCCTGTATTAGGGTCATTGGATATCAAGGCTATTGTGTTTAAAACGCTTCATGTCAATGTTTAAAGTTTAAAACACTCTAGCCATCAGAAATGCATTGCATTTGGTAAGCTCATTTAAATCACCTTTAATTTTTCTGTACTAGCTTTAAGTTACACCAATTATTATGGCCTAACTACCATGATCAATATACCCCTTATTTGTATCTATTTCGTGGCCTAAGCATAAAAACAGGATATCCAAATGGATTATTGTAGGTTAGGTTGGTAACTATTCTGTGGCTAAAACATATACACAGGATAACCAAAGGGCTTGTAGGTTAGGTAGGTTAGCGGTATCGGTGAGATGTTCCCAACCAAGTGGTTTTGGGTTCATGTCCCGTCCGGGACCATCGTGTGAGATATTTATAAATACCGTGACATTGTTAGTATGTCTTACTAAAAGATACATATGGTATATGGCTTTTGGAAGCTTCCAAACATAAAGCAATAGACGTTCGATTAATTAGTTTGATGATTTTATGTCTGTTACATGAAAAATAGCTTAATACTATGATTTAGTTTTTTACCCACAAGTAATAGTGTATGTTTATTGCATAAAGTCCTGGATTGATTACTAGCTGCGACTTGAGAGTCTTCTATGTTGGGTTAATCCCAATTGCTGGAAACATAGTTAGTTAAAAACAGTTATAGGTAGTTAAAAAAAAACTGCTTTTTGGCAGTTACAAATGAAGCAACATGTCTGTTGACTTAAACGAACCATCACGACCCTTTGATTCGTGACTATTCGCTATGTATAAATAGAACACAGATGTAAACAACATTTTATGATGATTGTATCAATGAATTGGAATTATTTCACACAACTTTTGGTATATCCGAAATCATAGATCCGTAACGTAGGGGCCAACATTTGGCATCAGAGCAGGTTTGGATAAACCAAAATCATCATATACCATTTTTTTCCTGTTTCGAATCAATAAAAAAAACCATTTCGTTTTCGGCAAAACTTCGCAAAAAAATCCGATTGAACACAACAATCAGAGATCATACTCAGCTAGTTTTGGCAAACACTCGAATAAAAAGAGGAATCCAACTTTTTATGCCACCCCCAGTTATTGAATCAACCGCAACACAAAAGGGCTTTCACATTTTTGCAAAAGTTTCAGTTTTTTTACTCAAGAACATCAAATCCGAAAAACAAGATTCGAAAACAGAAAACCACATCGATAGGGAATAACATAAGTCATCATCAGGGCATAAATCAAATCATCAAAAAGGAAAGAACACACCATTTTGAAAAATCAATAATCGAGACCCGATAGAACCATCAATTGATTCATGTTTAATCCAAAAAAACGCCCAAAAACATGGATTTAGACGATCTTGGTTACGATACCTAATTTTCGCACACCAAATGAGGAACCCAGGGTTACAACTCTCCGCAATGAATAGTACGCGTTAACCCATCATATTAAATCGGCGCGTCAATCCCACCATAAGGAAGAAGAAGATTCAAACCACAAATCTCAAAGAACGCTCTCCTCCAAAGAGAAAAACAAGAGAGGCGCGTGACAAATACAAAGAGGTACATAAGCTTATCAAACCCTTACCAGTTTTACAGCTCATAAACCTCTTCACCCTTCCACTTTTATTTTTTTATATAATAAAATTAAGTTTTGATATAAATCATATATAAAATTATTTTTAAAAATTACTCATTTATTTTTACAATCATATAATTTTATAGATATACAGGATTTTGAAAGTTCACTCTATTTAAGGTTAAGGAAATAACTAAGTCAAAAGTTATAGACATAAATTTTTAATAAGTCCGAGAAAGACGAAAAAAATATGAAGAGGACATTCTAAAATAAAAGAAATTGGGTCAACACCCATTTTCAATGCCCTATGTCAAAAGGGCGTCAAACTACATCAACTTGGTGCAATTCGAATGCAAATCATTATCGAAGCGAATGGCGTTTAGGGAAATGATCACGAGCCGCATAGAGAACACTCAATCAGATAACAAAAAATATAAGACGCATCGCATTCTTTACCAAACTTTACATAGAACAATTGCTTCAAATAACAAAAACCCAAAACCGCAAAGCCAGTATGCGGATAGCCTTCTAACAAACTACACGACATCCGGCAGAGAACAGAAAGAGTTCAACAAGAAAGATTACAAACACTCAAATCCGACTTTAAGATGTTACACATGAAGGAAGATGAGCAATCTACAGACTATCAACCGGAAAATTAACAACGACCTAGTGAAACAAAGCCTCCCCAGTCTATCTTGCTTAGATTTACATCAATGTCACTTTGATCACATAATCTATTATCAGACGATGCCATGACAATATTTCCTGTATTAGGGTCATTGGATATCAAGGCTATTGTGTTTAAAACGCTTCATGGCAATGTTTAAAGTTTAAAACACTCTAGCCATCAGAAATGCATTGCGTTTGGTAAGCTCATTTAAATCACCTTTAATTTTTCTGTACTAGCTTTAAGTTACACCAATTATTATGGCCTAACTACCATGATCAATATACCCCTTATGTGTATCTATTTCGTGGCCTAAGCATAAAAACAGGATATCCAAATGGATTATTGTAGGTTAGGTTGGTAACTATTCTGTGGCTAAAACATATACACAGGATAACCAAAGGGCTTGTAGGTTAGGTAGGTTAGCGGTATCGGTGAGATGTTCCCAACCAAGTGGTTTTGGGTTCATGTCCCGTCCGGGACCATCGTGTGAGATATTTATAAATACCGTGACATTGTTAGTATGTCTTACTAAAAGATACATATGGTATATGGCTTTTGGAAGCTTCCAAACATAAAGCCAATAGGGTTCATTAATTAGTTGATGTTATTATGTTAACTGAAAAGGCTTAATCCTATGATTAGTTACCTAAAGTAACAGTGTATGTTTATTGCATAAAGTCCTGGATTGATTACTAGCTGCGACTTGAGAGTCTTCTATGTTGGGTTAATCCCAATTGCTGGAAACATAGTTAGTTAAAAATAGTTATAGGTAATTAAAAAAAAACTGCTTTTTGGCAGTTACAAATGAAGCAACATGTCTGTTGACTTAAACGAACCATCACGACCCTTTGATTCGTGACTATTCGCTATGTATAAATAGAACACAAATGTAAACAACATTTTATGATGACTGATTAATGAAATTGAGATTATTTCACAACTTTTGGTATATCGAATCATAGATCCGTAAGTTAGGGGCCAACATTCTGTTGACTTTAGCGCCTATAATATCTGGTGAAGGCTTTCGAGTCATAACAATACTTAAAACCTTGGCCCATGACATTCTCCTCTTGCCTACTTCATGAACACTTCTCATTTAATGATCCATCATTATACTATTTTTACTTGAGCGTTTAGGTAAATAAGTTCTCACCTAGATACCACTGAAAATTGAAATGGGACTCAGCATTAAAAGATAGTTGCAGTATTTAGTACAGTAGTACAGAAAGCTATGGCGAGTGGTCCTTCGAATTTATGGGACACTAATTTTGTAGCTTTCAATTGGACTTTTTTCCCAACTTAAGTCTTTAAAACTATACTTGAGATACACATGATTCTTTCACATCTCTTTTAAGCTCTAACCATATTCTATACACCAAACGGAAAATGGAATCTGCTACGGTGGTTCTGTATCCGTCTCCAGGGATCGGCCACCTGGTTTCCATGGTGGAGCTTGGAAAATTTATTCACACACACCACCCTTCACTCTGTGTGACTATTTTCATAATTCCAGCACCTTATGAAACAGGATCTACCGATAAATACATCGCCAAAGTCTCTGCTACCCACCCGTCCATCACGTTCCATCACCTCCCTACGATTTCTATTCCACCAGACTTCATTTCTGATCATATAAAGCTTAGTTTCGGTATCCCTGAGCTTTACAATCCAATTGTCCACAACACGCTTGTATCCTTCTCTGAGAAATCAACCATCAAAGCTGTGATCCTTGATTTCTTTTCAAACGCTGCTTTTGAAGTTGCTAAAAGCCTTAAATTACCAACTTACTATTTCTACACGGGTGGTGCTTCTGGCTTGTGTGTGTTCTTACACCTCCCCACCATCCACAACACCACAGATAAAAGTATTAAAGATTTAAACACGTACTTTGATCTTCCTGGTGTGCCTCCTATCCATACTTCAGATATGCCCAAGCTTTTGTTTGATAGAAATAGCAGCCCCTACAAAATCTTCTTGAAAACCGCCACTAACATGAGGCAGGCTTCTGGTCTCATCGCAAACAGCTTCTTAGGGTTTGAACAAAGAGCTGTTAACACCCTTAGGGATGGTAAATGCGTCCCAGATGGACCAACTCCACCTGTTTATCTAGTTGGACCCTTAATCGCAGCTGGAAATCAAGAGGATTGTAGCGAAAATGAGTGCTTAAAATGGCTCAACTCACAACCTAGTAAAACTGTAGTGTTCTTATGTTTTGGGAGTATGGGTGTGTTTAAGAAGGATCAGTTGAAGGAAATAGCTATTGGGTTAGAGAAAAGTGGTCAAAAATTCTTGTGGGTCGTGCGTGACCCGCCATCAGATGACAAAAACGAGCCTAATTCGAGTGGTAAAGAGTTTCGTCTTGATGATATTCTTCCTGAAGGGTTTTTAGCTAGGACTAGTGACAAGGGACTCGTGGTGAAAAACTGGGCACCACAGCCTGCCATACTAAGTCATGACTCAGTGGGTGGATTTGTTAGTCATTGTGGGTGGAACTCAACGCTTGAATCCGTTGTTGCTGGAGTGCCAATGGTGGCATGGCCATTGTATGCAGAGCAGTCGATGAATAGAGTGTATTTGGCTCAAGAAATAAAGGTGGCACTTGCAGTGAAAATGTCGCCAGATGGGTTTGTGACGAGTGAGGCTCTAGCACAGACAGTGAGAGAGTTAATGGAGGGCGACGAAGGGAGGGCAGTGAGAGAACAAAGTTTAGAGATGAGTCGACGAGCAAAGGCTGCGATGGAGAATGGTGGTTCCTCCCGAGCTGAGTTATTTAAGTTAGCCGAATCATGGACCACAATGTAATTGTTATCGGTCACATATGAAATAATCAATGGATGAGATTATATTTATCATACTCTTGTTAGTTTCGGTCATAATTAAACAATATGCTAAATTTTGAAAACCTGTCATACTTGGCAACAATACCTACTAGTCATTAGCAATGATTATCAACAACAGCAATGTGAAAATTTGGAGGAAGAACCACTACTTTTATGCCAAAGATGTTATGTTGACATCATATCTCCTAGCTAATTAGTCCAATGTTAAATATATGCAATTGTTTTTATAATTATAGCCCGGAAGATTATACTAGGTATATGTGCTCACGGTCTGAAAACCAGACCGGACCGATCAAAACCGGATCGGACCGAAAAACGTTTTTGTCTAAAAACACCGACCGAATAAGACTGCGATCGAAAATGGTCGATCGGTCGGGGCGATTGCCTGAGGACACGGACCGAATTAGGTTCGGGGTGGTCGGGCGCTGACTTCTATTTTGCTCACCCTAGTTAAGATGATATGATGTTTTGATATGATACTTTTCATTAAGGAAAATGATTGTAATGTCTACTTCTTATGACTTTTTAAAAATTATTTTTTTGCCTAACTTCATTCATTGTTGGACATGTGGATTGCACTATTTCTTTCTTCTTACATACACGATTGATTTTAAATTATTAAAACTCTTATTAGCCGAGAGGGGCACAAATATCACAAGATACCCCAATAAGACCGAATTTGAAAGATTAGTATCCGGATAAGAAAAAAAAAGTTTGATACTTAAAAAAGTAGCAAGTAAGATACATTTATAAGGCTACTCGGTCGACGCCGGTCCCAGTCGGTCGCCTCTTTAGTGGATGTATCGGTCGTCTCACATGTTGGTCGAACTCGATCGTTGGAACGATCGTCAGTCGTGCCTCACTTTTCCAACGTTAAACGTGATTAAACAAAAAAAAACCTTTTTAACTTTTAAAATATATACACTTTAACACTATAAATACCTAACTCATTACACCATTTTATACACACATTCAAACCACTTCTATCTTTATACTTTTTATTTTTATTCATAAATGTCTAACGGTTCGGCTTCCAGTTCAAACCACCATGGAAAGGCCAAGACGTCACAACCATGGACAACAGCGGAAGAGATCACGTTGTGTACAGATTGGTGCAAGGCGATGGAGAACTACGACACATGAGACATGAAAAAACGGTTTTCGTTGGAGGTTTTTGCTAACTTTGAGAAAGAAATGAGGGGGGGACTATTCGAGGATACGATACCATCGTCCCCAAATGAAAAAATTCGATTCGTCCTAAAATTGTTGCGTTTAGTTTTGTTTACGATAGTGTCCAACAGATGGACGAGAACGGGTCTTCTAACCTCGTTTTGTTTCAAAATGCGTTAGCCGAATTTGAAACTGGGTACGGACATCCCTTTACAATGGAGGCGTGTTGGAGAATTTTGAAAAATCATCCTGCTTGGACAGAAGTTGAAATGCCTACATTTAACAAACGGCGTAATAATGGAGTTTAGTTTAACTTTCTAATTTTTATTGTAATATTTTTTAAATGTATTTGAATAATTATGTATTGTTTTTAATAATAATGTTTTTAGTTATTATGTAATGTTTTAATATGTAATGTTTTTAAATTCAGTATTCAAATTTTAAATTCCAACGGCTACTATTCCAACAATTAGTTTTTGTCTTATTATAAATACCCTTTTTTATCATTCATTTTCTCCCACATTTTCTCTCATAACTTCTTAAATTTTGTATTCAAATTTTAAAATCCAACGACTATGGATAAGAAAACTACCCAAATCAATCCCCCGACACCCGAGAAACCACCCATGCCTCCCATTTCTTCATTTTCTACGGGTGGTTCGTCATCACAACAACCCATGTCTCTCATTTCTTCATTTCCAACGACCAAGGAATCAACTGATGAACATGAGATATGTGATGAATATCTTACAGATGGATATCTCACTGAGAAAAAGCAACAACAACTACTTCTTAATGAAGAGACATTAAGAGAAACGTTAGAAGAAGAAGCAAGGGCTAAAAAAGAGTTGAAGGAGAGAATTAAGCAAGAACAAGCTCATGATGAGCTATTCAGGTTGAAATTTGGGGTGAAAACTGATTCAGAATACGAATCAGATTAATTTAGCTATGTATCATTTTTAATAATCTAGTAACTATTTTAATTATGCTGTTTTATTGTAATGGTTTTATGTTATTTGAATAATTATGTAATGTTTTTTTATTTTATTATGCAATGTTTTTATTATTAATGAAATTTAATTTTGTTTAAAAAAATTTGAAAAAAATGAAGATCGTCTTATAGTGGTAAAAAGTCGCATGTAAGTCGTCGGAGAGAGAAAGCTGACGTGACAGGGGAAAATGTAAGGCGCTGCATGTCATTGTAGTTGGTAGCCTAAGGCATTAGCCCATAAACTTATGTTACGACTGTTGGTGATTTTAGTGTCATCGACGGCCATTTAGGTAATGACGATTTACTAGAGACTAATGAGATTTCATATTCGGCTCGGATACGAGTCAGGGAAGTGTAGAGTACATACTCGTTGGGCTAATATGTGTTCGACCATGACAAAAATGCAGGGTCAAGGGGGCAGCGCCCCTTGCGGAGTCAAGGGGCAGAGCCCCTTGCTGACGTCCCCTTTTTTTCCTCTTATTTTCCCCAACCATTGTGACTATTGAAAAACTGTTGTGAGAGTTGGTTTCAACCAACTTTAACTGCATAAAACTGTCATCTAGAATATGTTTTAAAACAGATTCATTAGCCTCATTTACAGATACGAAAAAACACATACAATTCCTTTATTGTTCTTGCTTTGTAATCTGGTGCCTAGAATACAAAGTGTTCTTTTCTAGAATTATCCCGAGAAGGATTTCGTGCAACCAAGGCATCCATAGGGTCGAAATACTTTATACGGAAAATGAACTCAACACTATTCTAGTAAAATATCCAGGATCATCACAAACCCTACCAATTATAACTCTTTTACATTTCTCGTGTTGTCTCTGCCCGTCACATTCAATTATTTATTATTAATTTTAATGTTAAAATAATGCTATGAATAGTAACCTTCACACTGATTCTTATTTGTTTAAGAGTAAACTGCAAAATACATCCTTGTGGTTTTAACTTTCTCACACAATACATCCCTGTCAGAAACTTTTGGTAAGTTACATCACTCGTTAGGCAAACGTTTGCCACAATACATCCCTAAGGACGAACGATGAAGATATTTTATCTTCTCATGAGGGATGTATTGTGTAAAAAAACACAGGGATGTATTTTGCAAATATATTTAAAAAAAATTATTTATTTTATATAATTTTTTTTAATTATTATTATTATGATAATTATTATTATTATCGGCCGTTTTTTTATTTTTATATATTATTAATATTTTTTTTGTTTTTTTATCTGTTTGGTACGTTTTTTCGTTTCTGTCCATTTTTCTTCGAAGTTATTATACGTTTTCATACGCTTTCATCCGCTTTTATCAGTTTAAATATGTTTCAGTAAATTTTTATTCGACTTTGTACGTTTTTTTTACGCTTTTATAAGTTTTTTATCCGTTTTTGTACGTTTTACGTTTTTGTACATTGTTTTTTTCGTTTTCGTACGTTTTAATACGTTTTTATATTTTTTGATACATTTCGTTTTTCTACGTTGTTTTCTATGTTTTTCTACGTACAAAAACGAAAAACAATGTACAAAAACGTAAAAAACGTACAAAAATGAAAAAACGTACGTTTTAATACTTTTGTATACATTGTTTTTTACGTTTTTTTTGTTTTTGAACGTTTAATACGTTTTTATACGGATAAAAACTGATAATAAAAAAGGATGAAAACGTACAAAAGCAGACAAATCAGAAAAAACGTACAAAAACGGATAAAAAACTTATAAAAAGTACCAAAACGTACAAAATCGTATCAAAATTTACCAAAACATATTTAATCTGATAAAAGCGGATGAAAGCATATGAAAACGTACGAAAACATATAATAACTTCGAAGAAAAATGGACAGAAACGAAAAAACGTACCAAACAGATAAAAGAACAAAAAAAATTATTAATAATATACCAAAATAAAAAAACGGCCAATAAAAATAATAATAATCATAATAATAATTAAAAAAAAAATTAAAATAATAAAAAAATAAACAAAAAAATTTGAAAAAAAACAAAAAAATTAAAAAATTAATTTTTTTTTGCAAAATACATCCCTGTGATGTTTTTACACAATACATCCCTCGTGAGAAGATAACGGAAAAATATTTGCATCGTTCGTCCCCAAAGATGTATTATGTCTAACGTTTACCTAACGAAGAATGTAAACTACCAAAAGTTTCTGACAGGGATGTATTGTGTGAGAAAGTTAAAATCACATAGATGTATTTTGCAGTTTACTCTTTGTTTAATATTGTTATGAACAGTAACATATCATAAAATATATTTATAAATGGGGATCAGGTTATCATAGTAAGGTGAGATAAGAAAACATGTTCCTACCTTCTTCACACATGACTCATCGCTCTCCATCTTCTTCATCTCCCACCTTCCCTATCCAGAGTCCCATATTCTACCCACCGTGTATTTTCACACACACCACCCGACCACCACACAAAAAGAATCACACAGCAACTAAACTAAAAAAACACACAAACCAAACGTTGTCCCTTCAATTCGAGATTTAAACCAAACGGTGGCCCGATTCTGATTAGATTTGTGGTTTTTTTAAGGTTATTACAACAGGTCTTGCGCCGGGATGGCAGTTGCGGCTGAGGATTGGTGGCTGCCGCACACAGTCCGCATAAAAAGAATTTGGTTTTTGGTAAGTTTTTTGTTTCAATTTATCAATCATGAACAAACTATAAGTTTTTTCTTTTTAATTTGGGAATATGGGTTTTTGTTATTTTGCTATAAAGATTTGAACTATTGTAGATTTCTTGAAGGTTTTTTGTATTTGTGGTATTTTAGGAATTCAATCAAGGCATTTAGTTAAAATTTTCTACGTCTTCAATTGCAGCTTTTTTTTGCCGATTCACTTTTAAATATTTTATGACCCATTTTGTTTGCTGGTAGATGAACCCGTGTTTGGATTGTCTTTGGTCCTTATGAACTCGATCAAAGTATTGCGATAGCTAAGGTTGTTAGTGGGGGATAAAACACCGCTCAGACAAAAGAAACGAATGAGGTTGGGAATTTTACACCTTTCTCTTCCTCATCAAATCCACGCATCACTTTCAGGTTGGTTTTATTAGTTACGTACCCTTATTGAGCTTATGAAATATAAGCAGAAACAAACACCCCCTGATCTTTTTGGTTTTTGGTGTTTTGTAGGAGTAGGTTGTAAACAGAAAATCGAGTCAAAAATCTAAGTTGAATCCTCTTGAAACACAGAGCGACGACATGGGATGAAGCGGAATATGCAAAATATATGGCAAGGTGAGCTTTTCTTTTCAAATCTTTTTACTACATTTATTTATGCTCTTACTGTATTATCAAGTTCTATATGGATTTTGATTCGCCATGATCAGTTTTAAACGATTCAAAAACATATTTCTACTTACGAGTGTCTGATTTTATTAATATTACAAAACCCCTACTGAAACACATAGCCAATCAACCCCTAACATCCACTGCCGTTATTAAGGCGATGACAGTAGTTTTTTGCGTTTGCATTTTTAAGAGCATATTATACCCACACCCATATCTTGGCGAGGCAAGCGTGTCCGTATCGTGTTTGCAGCCATGGCGTGTGGTGTGTTTTGGTTTAGTTATGTGCATAACTGAGCCTCTTTTTCACTGTTTGTATACACTTGACCTTTTGTATGCCATTTGTGTTGGCAGGTGCGGGAAACCTGTAGTTGTAATGTGCGTAAAAGCCTTTTGTTTTTGCTGACGCAGGATCTTGCTATGATATAAAGTTGCGTGATAATCATGCACGTGTGTAAAATTCAATGAAAACCTACTGTTTTATTTGTTATGGGGCACACATATTATAATTGTATATGACTTCATGTACAAGTATTTGTGACGCGCTTTAACATTTATGCAGTATAAGTTAATTTACTATCACAGTATGAACGATTTTGAATTTATAAATATATGAAAAATAATCTATGCATAGGAAAACAACCTTGCTGTTATTTTATATATATATATATATAGATATAGATATATATATATATATATATATGCATGTACTATATCAGTTATCAAATTAAATTTACTATTCACTACCAAGTTCTACTTTTTCTTCTTGACTTATACCGACATAGTGAAAGTATTTCAGGTTCCGCCAACTGAATTAGAGCAGTACCTTCAGTCAGTTCCAAAAGTCACAGATGCTGCTGTGATTCCGTAAGTGCCTGATATTTCTCAACTAGATCTAATAATATACATGTGTGGGGCAAAAAGGGAATTTCGTTGGGAAATAGCAATATTTCTCAACGAATCAAAAAGGGCATTTCGTTGCACATGCCTGCTTTAAACGAATCATTGGAAGTTTGTGTCTGTGCGCTTTTGTGTGTATTGCGTTCTATTTTAGATAGATTACAACAGCAGTTAGCTAAATTAGTAGCTAAATTAGGGAGACAGAATATTGTTATTGGTTGAAAAGAAGTGGTATATACGATTATCATTCTTCAATGTGTGTTATGCAAAATTCAGCTTCTCTAATATAGGTCAAATGGGTCGTCCCTTCTTTCTAAGATATAATAAGTTAAACTGAGTGTTTTCTATGGAATAAGGTATGCATATATAATTACAGATGTGTTATCTCTTTTTCAGTGCGTTGTGGTGAAGGAGGGGAGTCGAGTTTTTCTGTTGCATGTCCTTCTTTAGGACTGATAACTTACTGCAAACCTATAGGCTGTTATGGCGACATATTGCTTCATTCAAGTAGCAACACACTTAACACCAGATCTTCTCCATGCAGACCATTTTTTCTCCAAGATAAAAAGCAACTAGGTGATCTAAATTTCATTTATTGCATTCATCATCTCATACCTTTTCTAGCTCTGAATTTTGTGGTCAAACAGACTAGCATTCACATCGAAATTGAAAATTAATCATTGAACATAACATGCATTGTAGTATTTAGCCAAACCTTTTTCCTTTAAGTTAGAATGGATATAAAAGTTAAAAATTTCATAAATTTTCTATTCCAGTTAAGTGTGGATATCAAAGTATATCCAAGATGCTTACAAGAATTCATATCATTTTCCAGAATGAAAAGCAAGCTAGCAATGGTTAAGGTCAGACTAGGGACAATATTAGTTGCCACCATGTTATTGCTTCAGCTGAGGTTAGTGCGAAAAGAAACCGGTAAGTTGTCCATGGTTCTGTTATTTATCTTCAAACAATCATTATCTAATCTTTTTAAGAGGTGGAAATTTTAACACATATATGTAAGCAGAGGATAATAGACTCATTATTTGGTTGTAGGATGGGTTGAAAGTGGCATAAATTTTATTTTTCATACCTAGAACATTCTAAATCTCTTCATTACTAATTGGCAAATGTTCGCCTGTTAGCCCAACCAAACAAGCTTGACCCACTCATTTTTACCACCTCTCTATGTATCGGCATCATTAGTTGTTTATATTATTCTCATTATCATTTTATCTGTGCATAGCTGGAGTTGGATGGATTTAAAACCGGAAGGTTTCATAATATAACTTATGCTTTTAGTCATGCGGATGGTTATGAAATTCTCGCTTACGTGTTTTGCCTTTGCTTTTTTAGGGAGGGTGTAAGCTCATATACCTTATAAATTCTCTGCAACTTTTGCTCTATCAGATTTCTATTAAAACTGGTATTTATGCTTAGTAATGTTCAGTTTAACATTTGCCTTGGTGTCTTGATAAAATTTGAAGGGTGTCATTGACATAACCTTAAGTAAGCATATAAATATATACTTAAATACCTCATCTGCATTTAGCGAACCCTATTGTTTACCAAGAAAAATATCAATTTTATTTTAGTGTATGTTAGTGTCTTCACGACGAGCATTTTGAATATAAACATAGTTGTGAGGTTTGTATTTGTGTTTCTAATAAAATCAAAATACATTTCGTCAGGATGTTTATCTTTCAAGAATTAAATATCAAAAAGTGTATCAACGATAGAAGTTAAGGAGTAGGAAGTGTGTCTTCTGTCCAATATTTTGCCTCTAATGTTGATATCTCGGTATATCAAAATCAAAAACATCTCACTGCGAATATATTGTTTAGATGAAGGTTCTTTACTGAGTTTTGTTTATTTTGAAGGAGAAGTGGCTTTATCCGGAGGTAGAACTAATGAAGGGGACAACTAATATTTGAACCGTGTTGAGTGAGGCTGAGTAGGAAATTGGATGAGTTAGGATTGAGATCTAACTTTATCTCTAATTTGTATTCAAAATTTATAAGAATTATATGTTAGAGCATTTCATCATTGACTTCTTTTTTGAGAATGAATACCAACTAATATTGTTGCCACAAATTGCACATTTTCGGTGCTTACATTACAATTGTATACATGTGCGCCGCTGCAAAAAAACCCAAATTTATAACCGAGCGACAAAGAAATCTTTATAATAATAGAAAACATTATATACAAAACGAGTCGCAACGAAGCGCGGGTATCAAATTCTTGTTTCTAACAACGACCGAATAAATTTTTTATACTGGCCCTTTTGTTTGTTAATGTAATACCTTTTTTGTAACCAGAAAATTTAATATTTGACCAGATTCATAGCAAGTTATGAAAGTCATGATCTATAGGTGGTGTTTTCAAGGACAAAAAACCGAAAAAAAACACTGAGATGTGTGCAAATATGCAACACATGTAACCAATGTTTTAAAAACCGTTTTTTTGATTGACCCGGTCGAGACACTGGTTCACCGGGTCACCGATTCAACCGGTTAGACCGCCGGGTCGAACCGGTTTTCGCCTACAAGCTATACAATAATTTCACTTACCAAACATTTTTAAAACGTGTAAGCTCAATACCAAACACAAAAGAAAACATGAAAAATCAAATATTAAACACATAGGTAATGTACTAAGATGTAATTTACTACCAAGGATACATTTTTTAACTGTGAAACGATATACATTCGCATGAAAATTGCACATGCTGAATAAAACAAAACGTAAGTTTGAACTTTTGACATAGTAAATATATATGTTACCGCATATGATAAGAATGACCCGCGCGTTGCGGCGGGGGCTAAGCAAATGTCGAAAGATATTTAGCTTTGATAATAATATGGGCTAAAAGTAGTCCGGTTAAGGATCCAA
Source organism: Tanacetum coccineum (assembly GCA_026074375.1). Classification (NCBI taxonomy): domain Eukaryota; kingdom Viridiplantae; phylum Streptophyta; class Magnoliopsida; order Asterales; family Asteraceae; genus Tanacetum; species Tanacetum coccineum. The sequence goes on from BQNB010025653.1 coordinate 18,130, forward strand.
ATATTTTTTTTGACATTTTTTATAAAATCGTGCGTATTTAAGAAGCATTGCAATATTGGTTCGTTTTGTTTTTTTTCTTATTTATATTAAATGAATTTTTTTTAGAAAATCGTGCGTATTTTAGAAACGTTGCAATATTGGCCTCGTTTTAATCGCAATTCGAAAATATTTCTACGGGTATTTTTTTGATATGAATGGGAAAATCGTAAATAGTTAAAAGTTGAGGGTCCGTTTTGTAATTTTTTTACTTTTGGCATTGTAGCACTGTAGCAGTTGGGCTAGATGTTGGACTAAACTAAAAAAAAAAAACTACTTGGGCCGGCCCAAAGTGGGAGCCCAAGTCAACCTTGCTGTCAAACATTTGCTCCATAGTATATAGAGTAAAAATTCGAAAATATTTCTACGGGTATTTTTTTATATGAATGGGAAAATCGTAAATAGTTAAAAATTGAGGGTTCGTTCTGTAATTTTTTACTTTTGGCATTGCAGCACTGTAGCAATTGGGCTAGATGTTGAACTAAACTAAAAAAAAAAAAAAAAAACTACTTGGGCCGACCCAAAGTGGGAGCCCAAGTCAAACTCATAGTCAAACATTTGAGAATTGTATTATAGGGTAATATATCTTACTGTAGATGATAAGGCTTCTTATTTTGTCCTAAACAAATAAAGCTATGCACTGACAAGTTTTCACCCTCCCACGACTTGAGTCAAAATTCAAAGTAACCATAGTTAAATTATATTACTACGTACATTACTATTTAACATATCTATACTACTATATAAAGCATTTATAATGTAAGACCCATTAAAAATTAAGATAAAGAGGTGCAATCTTGACCATCCATCTCATTTTTTAGAATCACATCATAAAGTGACATGTGTCACATTTTGATTAAAAAATCACCTTTATTTTCAAATTAAAATATCTTTTTATTTATTTAATTTTATTTTGATCTAATTTCATCATATTTTTTAAAATTTTATGCTATTTAATTCAACATCCATTTTGATATATTTTTATAATTTTTTTTACATTTTAATGGGTTTATTTTATGTTGATATATATTTTTTACAACTTTAATCTTAATTAAATATAAACTTGATACATTAAAACTATATACTTTCGGAAAGAGTGTTGTCTTTTTACATGCGAGAATGAAGATGTTAATATGGTGTTGCGGGAAAGTTACGGGAAACCCAAACGAACACATACATTTGTGAAACCAAATTACTAAGCGGGTAGGAAATTACGTAAAAAGTTGAGTTAGTAAATTTTTTATTGCCTCCGCTATGCGCGGGTAACCAACTAGTTTTGACAAATATATAAAGTATTTATAATGTGGGACGCATTAAAAATTAAGATAAGGAGGTGCAATCTTGATCATCCATCTCATTTTAAGAAACCACATCATAAAGTGGCATGTGTCACCTTTTGATTAAAATTTTCAAATTGAAATATTTTTTTATCAATTTAATTTTATTATGATATAATTTAACCATTTTTTAAAAAAATTTGCTATTTAATTCAACATCCATTTTGATATATTTTTATATTTGTTTTGTTTTTTTTACATTTTTAGTGAGTTTATTTTATGTTGATTTATATTTTTTACAACTTTAACATAAATTAAATATAAACTTGATACGTTAAAACTATATACTTTCGGAGAGAGTGTTGTCTTTTACATGCGAGAATGATTATGTTAATATGGTGTTGCGGGAAAGCTACGGGAAACCCAAACGAACACATACATTCAAAGCGTTGTGAAACGAATTTACTAAATGAGTAGGAAATTGCGTAAAAAGTTGAGTTGGTAAAAAATTTATTGCCGCCGCTATGCGCGGGTAACCGACTATTTTGACAAATGCATATAACCCCTACTCACTCTTTTCAATAGTCTACAGTGTCATCTTCCCCATACTCCATTCACGTCACTGTGTTTAGCAATTTTTTTTGTCAAAAGTGAAAACCGGGTGGTTCCGGTAGACTGGTTCAACCCGGGTCGGATGAAACCCGCCGGTTCAATCCGGGTGTTAAATCCTCAAGAAACCGGCTTACAACGGCCCGGTGATGTCACCGGTTACCGGTTTAACCGTCCGGGTTGAACCGGGTTTTAAAACATTGCGTGTAACCATAAAAGGGGATACCTTTTTTTTTGAACGGCAACTTTATTAAAAAAAACTAGCAAGGAGCTAGAAAGACATTACAAAGAAATAAGATAGGGGTTTTTTAACCAATACTCCCAAGAAAAAACCCTATTACATCTACTAGAACACCATAAAAAGGACCAAGAAACAATGTCATCAAAAATCGTCGAACGATTAGGAGGCGAAGCGTCAAAGACCAACTGATTTCGAAGCCTCCAAATCCGCCACCAAGCAACATAAAAAACACCTTCTAAAATAGACTTGAGACGGGAAGAAAGTCGAAAGGATAAGAACCAAGCATCCCAATCCGAGAAAGAACAAATCTCCTGCCAATCCAAATCCCACCAACGACAAATTTTACGAAGAACAACCCGAGCCACGTCACATCGAAAGAAAACATGCTGAACATCCTCCATAGCAGCATTACAAAAAGGACACAGATGAAAATCCAACAAAACACCTCTACGGCTAAGATTGACAGCATTAAAAGGGGATACCTTATAAAGACCATATAAAAATATCATTTGTAACTGTTTTGGTTCTTTTTTATTTTTATAATTTTTTTTATATTATAAAACTGTAAAACGAAAAATGCTAAATAAAAAGTATAAAGTTTAATAAGTCGAAAATATTAAACAGTCGAAATATGAACTGATAAAAAACTGTGTGATGCTATAAATATGAGACAAAGAGAATGTTTTTAATACATTTTTGGTACTTTTTAGTGCGCTAGGTTACCAACAGTGATACACAACTATAAAGATCCCATGATTCACATGTTTTGTACTAGTTTTTGTTCCGTACTTTATGTCAGTTTAATACTTTTGAATTGTTAAACTTTATAATTATTATTCACGCCGTTTCACAGTATTATAAGTTAAACAAAACTATTTAAAAAATAATAAATAAAAAATTGAAAAAATAAAAAAGGTACAAATGATGTTTTTAAGAGGTCTCTGTATCATATCTCTTTTATAAATTGAGCCAAAAATTTTTAAGGGCAATTTATTCCACTTTCTAAATAGAGGTGACATATTTCCGCATACTGATATTGTTCGTTTGGTTCTATCCGATGTAGTTAAATTTTTTGACTATGCAGTACGGGACGGGTAGTACATTTTACTATCTAAACCTAAACTGTATTTTTTTTTGAACGACAACTTTATTAAAAAAACTAGCAAGGAGCTAGAAAGACATTACAAAGAAATAAGATAGGGGTTTTTTAACCAATACTCCCAAGAAAAAACCCTATTACATCTACTAGAACACCATAAAAAGGACCAAGAAACAATGTCATCAAAAATCGTCGAACGATTAGGAGGCGAAGCGTCAAATTAAACAAGTAGCCGGACATGCAAGTATTCGAAATGAATGATTATCATCAGTTTGAATCATGAATATGTTGGATTATGGTAGTTGGATTAGCGTCTATACGACTAGAAATGTGTGAGCTTACTGGGGGCACACATGTTAAGACATGAAGAGTACGTTTATTATGTATTTGATATATATAACTCGTTTATATTTATTAAATATATAATATGTTTCACGAAATATATTTAAACGGTCGTTAGTTTCCGTTAGACGCTTAACTAACTTTATATATCCGTTAAATAAATAAAAAAAGAAGGGATTAAAATGTCGAAACGAAAACATTTGTCCTCCTCCCAAATATGGCAGATTTTGAAAGATTCTAAAAGTGGATTTGTATACAGTTTTTTTTCGTGATAAGGATGTATTTATGAGATAAGGTACAAGAGTTGTGATAAGCTAGAAACCTGAAGATTATCTTCAAGATTTTAGAGTTATCCACAAGTAAAGTTGAGGTGCTATATAAACACCTCATTCCTCTCATTATTTTTTTTAAGATCTCTCATAATTCGTCTGACCCAAAAAAAAAAAAATATGGCACAAAACCAAAGTCATTAACCCTACATTCATAATTGCATGCTCTCTGTTTATGTTTGTTTGTTTGTTTATTTGTGACGTAAAGACTAGCATCTTGGCGTACTTGGTTGACGTGTTGTGTGAGCAACCGTAGATGTGGAATCTTATCCACTTTGTTTCATTTTTTTTTGAACGGCGATTTATTAAAACACTAGCAAAGAGCTAGATCAAACAAGAACAATATAAGGGTTCTTAAGCCAATCGTCCCACTTGAACGACGCTTTACATCTGAATTTACACCAATAAAAAGAATTAGAAACTAAATTATCAAATATCAGCGCCTTTTCAGGGATCTTCTTATCAAACAGAAGCTTGTTGCGAAACTTCCACATACTACAACACAAACATATTGTTTACTCCATCAAGAACGCCTTTGAGTTTGGAATTGTATCGATAGAAACCAACCAACTTGTCAGTCCTCGTAAGTATTCACATCGAATAGGTCGATATTCCCACCAAGAAGATATCTTACGCATAATCTGTCTCATACAAACTATTGAAATAAAAAATATGGGTTTGTCGATTACACACCGGCATTACACAAATGGAAACAATCGATTCAATATCCTTCCACGAGAGGGATATTAAAACGCGTTGGAAGCGCGTTAGATTTACTTTCAAAGCTATGATATTCACCGTGATTGGCACGGATTTAACCCACCTAGTCGGCAAAAATAACATCCTGAAACCGAATCCCATCAATCTCTTTTTGATTTGATGCCACTGAAAAAGAACCCCATCCACTTGTTCTACTCATACGTACGCATCTTCGCAAGGCACGGAGTAGTCATCCAAGAATTCTCAGCCAAAGAGTTAATGTTGCATCTTTTCCAATTCTACTTCTGCTTTTCTTCGAAATTGAGTTATATAAATTGAAGCATTTCAATTTCGAACTAACAGTGCATTTCTTATTCAACTCAAGAGCGAACATACGTGGGAACAGCTCTTTGATGACACCGCCTTCATACCAATTGTCGACCCAGAACCGCGTGTTCTCCCCATTCCCCAGCTTAAAATCGGATGTAATCTGCAACATCAATACCCCGACCTTTGTAACACCTTACTCATCGTGAACTATCGATGTCCAGCAGGTTCGAACTCCACAGAAACATCTTGTTCAAATTCCCGTCCTCCCATAATCAGCCTTAATCACTTTTAGTCAATAAGTGAACATTTATGGAATAGAACCGCCAAAACCACTTGAGCATGAGACTCTATTAAGGGCAACAAAGATGAAACCCCTAAACCCTTTATCCTTCGGAGTTGGTCCTTGATCCACTTTACCCAAATGCTTGTTACTTCTTCGGATCATGGCCATTAAAAGAACCGACTACCCGTATAGATCAAGAGACGATTTAAGAATACTCAAGGGAAACTTAAAAATGGACATAGTGAAGATTGGCATTGTTCCTAACCAGGACTTAAGAAGAGTGGAGTATGCCTCCGATCGAAGAGTTTCATCTTCCATTAGTAAGACGAGATAACACCTTGTCCTAACACTTCTTTCATGCTTGCTTCCATGACATATTTCCCCAACTTTCGTTACCCATATAAGTGAATGGAGTTTAGGACAAGTCACCAAGTTTAGAAGCCGCGTTTTTAAACCATCACATCTTCAACGTTAACACCCATACTCTTACTCTACACATGTTAATACGAGACTCAGAAAGCCTGGAAAAAAAATCAATCCAAAAAACTGAACTAACGAATCGATATGTGCTCATCCATTGGCCAAAGAAAGATTGACATCAATCGCATAAAACAAATGAGACAATATTCACCATTGGAATTAATTTTGATCCCGTACATTCCCGAATCTACCACACGTTGAAAAGAAAATGCAAGCTCTCACTTATATAGAATAATAAAAAAGGGATAAAGGATCACTGTTTTAAGACCTCTCTAAAAAAATTGAAATTCCTCCGTAGGACTTAACGTTGACAAGAATGGACCCCCTGATGAACTCTATAGAACTTTGAATCCAGGTCTTCATCTTTCACCGAAACCAAATTTATCTTAACACATCATCCACGAAATCCAGCGGACCGAATACAAATAGCTCTCGAAATCAACTTTGAATATATGAGCGTTTTTTTTCTTCCTACGACTCCATGATGTACCTCATCAAGAATAAATGGACCGTCTAAGATTTGTCTGGCCGCCACAAAGATGATTGAACCTCATTGACAGTTCACCAGCACCCATACTTAATGTTGCCAAGATTTTAGCAATAATCTTGTTATATGCTCCCGATCAAACTTATAGACGAAATCCTAACAAAAGTTGGCAATCAGGATTTTAGGAATCTAAAGCAATAAAGTTCGGTTACATCCATTTGGTATTTCAAGACATTGAGAAAATAGTCACGCCTCGAACACGTCCTTCTCAATCACAGGCCAAAAATGACGGTAAAAGCTAAATGAAAAACCATCCGGACCCGGAGACTTATCAACGCCGCAATCCCACACAGCCCTTTTAACCTCCTCTTTAGAAATCATGCGTTCCATATCCTCTTTCTGATCAATCGATAGGGAGACAGGAAAAGGGGTATCAATACACGCTCGATTCACTGATGGTTTATCGAACCTACCCCGAAAATGTTCAAAGAATTCACGCTTCACCTGAACCGGGGGGCGGGGGGGGGGGGGGTTCTGGGGGGGGGGGGGTGTCATGACCCACGTCCCATTCACCATAATACCCGAATATTAGATTGATTGCGCTTCTTGTTTAGCATACCATGAAAAAACTTCACATTTTCATCTCCCTCGATTGCCCATTTAATCTTGGCTTTTTGAGCAATTTCCGAAGCTTGAATATTATTTACCTGATGAATCTTGTTGAGAATCTCCGTACGTTTATGGACCACCTCATTCGAGCAATCTCCCTTATCAATAACCTCATCACAAGACCGCAACTCCTCTTTAAGGAAATAGATCTCACCTCGCGAATTCGACCTATGAATAGAGAGCCAGCTCCGAATACGGTCTTTAAGAAATTTAAGTTTACCCATGAAGTTTCGGATGGCATTTTTCTTGTTAACAGGAGCCACGTTCCAAGAATCCTATACCACTTGTCAAAACACATCTTCCAGCAGTAATGATAGAATCGAAAAGGAATATGACCGTAATCATTACCTGGGACTTCTGTAATTAAATAGGACGATGGTCTGAATAAACCGCTCCATCGGTTATAGCAGTGTATTATGAAATTGCTCAACAAATTTTCGGGGAAACAATAAAATACCGATCCAATTTACTCATTTTAGAAAGCAGATTTGGAACACTTGGATAGCACTTTCCTCCTAAAGGGACTTCATCAAGACCCGCGTTGTATATGAATGAATTAAAATCTTAGCGTCGTGAGCATTAAAATTCGAACCATATATGTCCGATTTATATCTCACCTCATTACAGTTCGCCATCTTAACAGTTTACCACACATTGATTCACATGTGGAGCCATATAATCCCTACATACGCTTTTCTTTAGCCTTTGAGGCACATATACAACACTATCATAAGATCAATCCCATGATTTCTACCACACACCTCGAACAATGACAAAAATAGACCGATTAGTAAAGCTAATCTACGAAAGAATTAGGTTCCCCAAATGAATGCTAGATCCACTCTCGAGTTACAACGGAATCTCTATGACTTAATCAGATTTAGAATTACCCTGCAAGATCTCACAACTACTTAGATCAATAGACCCCATCTTAGTTTCTTGAAGACCCACAAAATTCACTTTATTTTTAACACACAACTCCTTTACCTAATCTTTTTTGGCCTTTTGGGCGAGGCCTTGAACGTTCAAAGACATAAAATTCATCGATTAACCCCAAATTCTCAGTGATATCCTTGATGCACCCATCCATGTTATAACCCATAGTTTGGCCCACCTTCACAACTTCCTCCATAAGATTTAAAATAGAACCCCCCGTTCGCGGCAGAACAGAGTACTTAGAGTGACCCGAACGCTTTGATTTTGAATTTTTGTTTACCGTTAAGGAAATTATCTTACCATCTTAGGTCAACAAACGATTAATCATCTCTCTCATTTTTCTCGTAGTCCCTTCATGTCAAGATTAACAGTATTACCTTCATTCAAACCCTCCTCGGAGTGAAACCCGGCGGATGAGACAAACTATGATCTTCTTCAGTAACCTTTCATGCCAATTCGATATTTTCTTTGTTCAATAAAGGGTATAAACCAAAAGGATCTTCCGAGTGTTTGTCCTTCTGATCATCAGGTTGATCAAACAGTGTTTCATGAACCGCCTCACGTCACTCTATAAATTGCCATTATTGCTCGAGAATCTTTTAATTATGCGCATCATTGTTATCCTCCACTGTAATTCGTCTTCCTCCTACTCTTTGGTAAATTCACGGAGCCTACCCTAGAATTACTGCGCGCACCCAATAAACCTTACCGAAAAACAATTTTGCAGCTCTCGGATGTGCTCAAAAACCTTTGTATGAATGCAAATTCTTTTGGAAAGAAGATTCAAATCTTCATAATATAAACATCCAATAAACTATCCCATTTGCAGCAATACGTTTAAAGTAGGACTACCGACCAGAAATTTTACAGACACCGTTAATTCCTCCCAAACCAATCTTACCTTCAGGAAAACAAATCTCGGCGTAAGCTTGTTTAATCACCGATAACCAACGAGCCCACACCAAACAGTTACCCCTAAATGCATTCTTTGCCTTTGCAGTTCGAATTCGGAGTATTACCAGAAGTTCTACCAAATAGTAATCTTAACAACATCATAACCTTATTACAAAAGCGGCCCTTCTTAAGATTGACTAAAAGAGCCATCTCTTTGACTATGCCCCATCATCGTACAGAGTGAGATCCTTCGCATTCAAAACCATTCATCTTCAAGGACTATCGCAGGAGGTGATTCACTTATCTATTGCATTCGAGCTTGTCTTTCACCACAGACACAAATGATTTTACCAATAACTGTATTTTCCGACATTTTCTTTTGAGACCCGTCTAAACTTCTTTTTTAGTCGATTCATTCTTAGTCTTATCCACGTTATACATTCCCTTCATGTAATTCTTTTGAAATCTTGCAACATTAGGCATGGAATTCGACTCGACACACCCAAATCGCTACATAAGTTATTTACCAATCTCTCCACATTAAAGATATTGATAAATTGAACAAATCCAAAACGCTTACCATCTTTTGTCCTCTTTGTTGGAATAAACGAATCGACCACGTGACCATATTGCTTACATGAGTGGAATAGATCCTTAGCAGAGAAGGAGTCCGTGAAATTTGTAACAAAAATCGAAGTCGAAATATTTGACACATCATCTTCTTTTGAACGAAAGCTACCCATCTTTGGATTGAAGGGAGGTCTAATAATCGAAAATAGCTAGGGTTTAATGGAGGCGGGGATTAATCGGAAACGGAAATGGAATCGATTTGAAAAAGAGAATAACATATCTAAATTACAAAAACCCAAGATGAGAAACCCGCCTAACACGCTCGATATGAGATTAATCAATCAATGATTAATCCCAATTTCAAGGGTTATAACAGGATTCAAACAAAAAGAAAAAAAGAATTTAGATTGTTTCCACTTTGTTTCATTGACATTTGATTCTTCAAGAGGTTAGGTTTCTATTACCCCTTTGTTTATTTATTGTGTGTTAATCCTATGTGCCGAACATGATCCATATCCGCTGCGTACTCGTAGTGTTAATAGTTAACAGTTTATAAAATCCCAACAGATTTATCCCAATTCTACTATAAATTTAATGTACCCGCTTGAACAATTATATAACTTTGGAATGTAAACTGTTATTGTGGTAAAATTCAATAACATTTAAAATATTAAAGTTACACTAAGGTTTCCATCACAACAAAAACATTGAAATCATAATGTATAACGCTTTAACTATGATATGTATTCGACGTAATAAAGTTACGATATCCTTATTTTATATATATAACGTAGTCGTTAGTGAACTTTTTCACTTAGCTAAGTAAAAAACAAACACTTTTTTGCGTTTTTTTTGCGTTTTTTTTTTTTTTGTATTTTTATAATTTTGTATATGTTATAAAACTGTGACACGGAAAAAACGGAACGAAAAATATAAAGTTTAACAGGTCAAAAGTATGAAACTATCAAAATTTACGGAACATAAACTGATAAAAAACTGCGTTGCACTGTAATAAGAGAGATACAAAAGGAATCTTTTGTACCTTTTGACACTATTTAGTGGGCCGGGGGTACCCCTAAAAATACCACATGATATGTTTGTGACGAGTGACATGTGAGGTTTACCCACTTTTGGCGCCCCCATAATAGAGTACTTTTTTTATATCCTAAAAATACCGCATGATATGTTTGTGACGAGTGACATGTGAGGTTTACCCACTTTTTTTATATCCTAAAAATACCGCATGATATGTTTGTGACGAGTGACATGTGAGGTTTACCCACTTTTGACGCTAGCTAGCGTTGAATTTGAGACCGTCAACTCCACCTATTAATAATCACGTAGTGCAACATTTTTAGACCATGACATTCACCAACTTACATAATAATACATTAACAAACCCTTATGGCATGGTTTACCAAACAAGAAATTTAAATGGAACAAGTTTTGTACAAATTAAACTTTTTTTAAGGGGTTGGCCAAATTGCCCAATATATTCTAACTTGATCCATGAATGTTCAAATTTAGGTACTACACTTTTTAACACGTTTTGTCACTCAAGTTTTATTTCATACAAAAAATAATAGCATTGCTAATTAAGGCTATGTTTGGTTAGGGGTTTTTTGAGCTTATCTGGACTTCAACTTTTAAAATATGCTGGTTTATAAAATAAGTTTTGTTTGTCACACAAGCTTATGGATGTTTTTATAGGTCATAAGCCTCCATAAGCTCAAGCCCATAAAAAGAGGCTTACAGAGGCGTATAGATAGTCAAATTAAGTAAATACTTTTCAAAATATAATAGATTATCACGTAAAAACTATAAATATATGTGAATTTAATTTGATATATTTTTATGCGATTTTACATTAATAAGTTTTAAGTTTTAACTCAAACTCATTCGTCAAACAGCTTTATAAAAATATAAGTTTCAGCTTTCGGCTTATTATATAAGCTCCAACTCTAATCTTAGCTCAAGCTCCAACCCATTGCGTCAAACAAACCCTAAATAACATCTAACACGCACTTCAAGAAATTTTCACGTCATCAAAATGCATGCGTGGCGGTCAAGCAGGCTAAACATTTGTCAATGCAATAAATTTGTAGCTAGTTATCCCATATCAATCTCTCATACGTGAAAAAAAAGTATTGAAACGTCATCATTTGTAATATTTAAGCATTATTTCTACTAAGACTACTTTTTATCTATCACCATTAAAACTACTTCCTCACCAAAAACATCAGCGCCACATCAACTAACTGTTACGGGGTCATCGTTTCGATCCCGCGTGGTGTCCTTACACCGATAAAGACCAGCTATACATCCCGCGTATAATAAAGGTTCACTAGTTTCGTCCTGCCTTGGACTCATCAAGGGAGCGTCCCCAACTCCCGACCAGTGTAGTGCCATATCGAGTCCTTTACTCGTGGCACGTACTACACCCTTACCGTTGGGGTACTCCAACAAGACCAACTGGAATAAACCAACAACCCTCGCATTCATGTACGTCTTCCAAGCAGAACCCGACCCTTCAGAATTTGGCTCTTGACATTCTCCCACCATCATTTCATGCACGACCTCGTGCATGGTCATTCATACCGACGAACGACATCCTTCAAATGATTTGGCTTTACTCCGGCTTCACGACTTAAAGGGACACTCGACTTTTAACTCTTTGGGTCCCAGCGTGCAGCGACTACACTCTATCTTAGATTAGTCCATTACTCTTTCTGGCGACTTAAGATCCAGCGTGCAACGACTGTCATCCACCATTTGGATTAGTCCATTACTCTCTCTGGCTTCCATCGAATGCGATATTGTGAACTCCACACAACATCATATTGACTCTTCAACATCCCGGGAACACACTCCCACCAGTTTTGCGCAGCCAACACTTTTAAGAACTTTTTGGGAAAACAACTTGAACGATTCTGATTCGATTCGCCTCGGCCCAACTTGGCTCTGATACCACTTGTCACGAAGTCATCGTTTCGACCCCGAGTAGCGTCCTTACACCGACAAGGACCAGCCATCCATCCCGCGTATAATAAAGGTTCACTGGTTTCGTCCTGCCTTGGACTCATCAAGGGAGCGGCCCCAGCTTCCGACCAGTGTAGTGCCATATTGAGTCCTCTACTCGTGGCACGTACTACACCCTTACCGTTGGGGTACTCCAACAAGACCAACAGGAATAAACCAGCAACCCTCGCATTCATGTACGCCTTCCAAGCAGAACCCGACCCTTCAGAATTTGGCTCGTGACATTACTCTCTCCTACTTTTTACCCTTACGCATTCTCACACTTCACTATTATCAATCAAAAAACCTCTCATCGGACAAACCAATTTTTTTTATTAAAAACTAAAACTTTTTTTACTTAGAAATTAAAAACATTACATAAAAAATAAAAAATTACATTAAAAATTAAAAACATTAAATTAAAATTAAAAAACATCATAAATTAAACATTACGAGAACGTAAACTACTATATTGCCCCTAAAAAATGTAATTTCTATACTTGAATCCTATGTTTTCATTTAAACCTGAGACATAAACATTTATTTAAACCTAAAGGGTAAAAACCAATAAAAAGAAATATAAATCCTTTGAAAGATAAGAGGCTCACATCTTCACATTGCCCGAAACGTGAGAGCCTCACCATCTTAAGCTTATTTTGCAATTTTCGACGCGTGACCTCTTCTACTTTTACCGGCGTCACGCGTGAGTTTGGACCTCACCGGAGCCTCACGGATGCTTGCTCACGCCCGTCAAAGCAGCCTAAAGATAAAATGTTTAACCCTAATCTTGAATTTTTGAATTCTTTAAAAACTAAAGGTCCGTTTGCTTGGCGGTTTACGATTTGATGAATGAGCTCAAAGTCATAACACAAGTTTGGTAAGCGGTGGTGAGTTTTAAATGTAGGATTAACATTTGAATATTTGCTTTCTTCCAATCCATATTGAGTGACGCAATGAGCTCAAAGTCATAAAACAAATTTGCTAAGAACCACACAGTCAACAACACTAAAAAACAATGGCCAGCTTCCTACGTTTACAAGAACTTGCATCTGCAGAAAACTCAAACACATTGAGTGACACAATGTCAATATATATTCAAAGGGAGATCAATGCAGATCTTCACTTTGCAGTTGGATTAAGTCATCTTTGGGATGTGTTGTACAATAGGGTTAATGAACGTAGACTGTTGATAGCCGAGCTTAATGCGTTTGGTGGTCTGTTAGCAGTGCATTATGCTAAGTTTCTTAAGCAGTTGTCTTAAAAAAAGTGCTTTAAATGTTAGAGATGAGGAAAATGATAAAGTAAGTGCACCTTCAAGTGCATAGAAAGATCGATTTTTTTATAAATCTGAGGTTCTATTGACTAGCTTCTGGATATTTGGGTTATCTTTTGTTTTTTTATGTAGACGGGGATGATGATGTTAGGTAGTATCTTTTGTGGTTTTATGTTGATGATGTAGTTTTTATGTTCGGTTGTGTGGTTGAGTTTGGGTCATGTCTTAAATTTGGGCTATCTTTTGTGTACATAGTTTAAGCCGTGAATATATGTTAGCGTTTATGTATCTTGTTTGTGTTTTGACTTCACCATGTTTTTACCCTTGTTTGGGTGTGTGGACGATTTATTTCCAGTTTCACCATACCTTTAAAAAGCAAATGTCACTTCAAAAGATAAAGTCTACTGTTTAGGAGTCAAACCACAATGTATACTAACCCTGTCATACCACTAGTACATAAAATACTTTGTTTGACCATTGCAAGTCAAATTATGTGAATATGTGTGATCACAATGCATAAGATTATCAAAAATCACCTAACATGTAGGTTTTTCATAACCATTCAAATGTTACAACTTAACTCTTACATCATAAAACATAGCAAAATATCAACTACCAAACACCAATCACATCAATGGGTCTTTATCAGCCCTTCTTTGCATTTTTATCTTTGACCATCTCTTCTTGGGTGACTCTAATCCTCTTGCTTGCTCTTCCTCGTTCAACCTCATCATCATCCAAAGAATCATTAGCCACTTCTTGATCAACCACATCCTTAATTGCTTGATCTAACTCAACAAATAAGTCTTCAGTTTCATGGTATAAATCATTTTTCCAATCAACTTTAGTACTTGGTGAATCCTTCTAAGGCCAATCCTAACCAAAAAATTCACTTGACTTACCACTTATACTAGTATCATCATCCGTGTCATACACAAAACCATAAAAGTCATTAGGATTATCTTTTTCTTGGCATAACTTCTTTATGACATTTTCCAATGTGGAATTAAACTCTCCCAAAGCCTCTTCTTGACTATCCTTTTCTTGGATAAGCTTCTCTATCAGTTTGTGAGTGTCAGACTGTAACTCATCGTTAATTTTTTCCAATACTTTTATTGCATCATCACCTTTAACCATTTGAAGAAGTTATGGATGAAAGTGAAATGCAACTTCTGATATCTAAATGAAATGGATGGGGGTGATTTTTTTGGTGATACTTGGAAGGTGTACTTATAGGGCGGGAAAATTACCCGCCTAACTAAAAGGTACACTTTAGGGTTCAGGGACGAAATTTCTAGTTAACCTTATCAAATTTGTAAAAAACTTGACTAAATAAAAAACTTTGTATATGTTGAGGTAAGTGGAATCGATTGTTGAATGTATCTGAGGGACCAAGCGTAGTTTTCCCTTTATTTTCAGCATTTATGTTGTGATTACTCTCAGCTACTTTTTGTTGAACAACAACTTTCTTTCTTACATTAAACACTCTCTTTTATTGCATTATATAATACCATAATGATCTTTTTTTCTTTATCACATCAAACTAGAATCACAATGGCTCAAGATAATGGTAATACGTATGTTGAGGTACAAGAAGATAGTACTAAAACAATATGCTTTGAGTGTTGGCTCGAAGCACAAATTTAGCCTGGAAGGTCATTTGATGCAATGCCTAAACCTGATAGAGAAGGCATGTGGGTTCACTGTCAAATGCATCGTTCTGAAATGGGACACACAATAACTATCAAAGGTGTGGCTGCAACTAGTACAACGGGTGGTGTAGTGGGTCAAAGGGTCAGAAGGGGAAACACAACTATACCTGTTAGGGGTGATTATTTAATAGGTCTAGGAGTTTGACGCACAAGTATAACACTACCTAAGGTAATTGATGATTGTATGTCTCCCTAACCTAGTGATGGTAGTGAAGACGAAACTAAACCACCTGCTACTCATGGACCAAGATCCCAAACCTTAAAGTCATTGACTAAGTGAATCACCTGAATGCTATGCTATGGTGTATTGGTTAATATATGTAGCTTAACTGCTATGTTATATTTGTTATGTTATCATAATCCAAACACTCCCTTATTATAAACAAGTTGTATTTTTTAAAACTATTTTGCTACTTGGAATAGGAATGTCAAATGGTCATTGGAAAGCCATTTCCAAAACACCATATCCTAACAAATGTATTGTTTTCGACACTACCCAATTGACTCATAAAAGTCAAACATACGAAACAAGAGAAAATATACAATTGAAAAAACTAAAATTGGTCATTCCAATGTTAGGGAAAGGTGTTCTTGATTCAAATGAGTAATAATTAGATGTAATGCATGTGACTGTTTCTCACACGGCTCGATAAATGATGTTATCAAGCATTGCATTTAATGTGTATAATCGGCGGGAAAGTTTACCTTAGTGAACTATAAGATCAAGGACCAATGCAGAAATAAAAACTATAAGTTCAGGGACCAATGATGCAATATATAATCCAAAAAACAAAAATTCTAATAACGCATAGAACACACATAAAACATGCATAAAGACTATAACTTTTAAAGGCATTAAAGAAATTAAACACGAAACGATAACTGAAGAAATAAAAAAAACTCAACATTAAGTCAAATAAATCAAAATTTAAACCCTACATATGCAAATTTAAATTTAAAGATCCTAAATAGACTAAAATATTTTCAAGAAAAAGAAGTAATAATTTTTTCTCGATTTTTAGTTTTATTTAAATGAATTTTAAAAACTGATTTAAAAGTCTAAATTAATCATTAAAAATAGATAACTAATTTTAAAAAAATTCTAGAAAAAATTACATAAGAGAAAATACTTTGAACCAATTCTAAACCTAAGAACAAGAAGACTAGAAAAGAAACCTGAGTTCAAATAAGCAGTCAATAAGCAAACAGACTCGAATAAGCAAAACTTAAAGAGACCATAAGAAATAAATGTTGCAAAGAAAGATTGAAAAAGTCCCAAAGGCAGATGGTGTTTGTGTGGCGTGTTAAGGTGTTGAGTGTGCAAAGGGGGAGGTCACAGGTTTAAAACCTGTGGCCCCTCCTTTTTTGCGAAAATCATTTTTTATTTTTCTTTTTAACAGCTTATAAAAACAAGCAAGAATAAGCACTCTTTAACAAAATCACTTTTTTCTGGATCTTAAGAATAACGTAGAAATAAAGCTCAATAGAATGACAATTTGCTATATTTAGGCTATAAGATTAAGCTTAAACTATTGAACTTTTATGGACTCAAATAAGCACTAAGAAAGTTAACTAAGCTAAAACAGATAATACTCTAGTCCTATTAAGCACTTAAAATTACAAATAAGCAGAAAACATTAAGCTAAAAGGCACTAAAAAGATAAAAACAGTTTGACACAAAATAAGGCTTTTAGACAGATTTAAAAGCTAAAGAAAAAGAGGACCACATAAGCATATTCTTTGACTTAAATCTGAAAACCAATAACCTAGATTACCTAATAAGCACAAGGTAGGACATGATCAACCTATTAGTCTTAAAAATAACGTCTCAAAAGAACAGCAGTACTAACCTTGAGATTAGTCCTAGCCAAGGTTTTAGGCATTAGACTGCTAAGCTTCAATTAGCTCATGAAAATCCCAATAAGCTACTCACAAGCAATAAGCTAGACCTAATACCTACAAAAGGATCAAAAATAAGCTAACAGAACAAACTAAAAAAACTCTAAAGAAGCAATAAGCAAACAGACTCAAATGAGGACTATTAAAGGACACTTGACAGATTTTAACCTAAAAATTAAAACACTTAAGCAATACTAATAAGCTAATAAATCCCAAACATATTAAGATTGGACTCTTATAAACACATAAAAGTAAAATTCAAGCAGATACGATTAAATTAAGCAAGAAAAAAATGAGAACATGCAACACACATACTTCTCTACAAATTTTTGGATATTTTTGTGTTAATGAGAGAAAAATAAGTCTAGTTTTATGCCTAGATTTAAGCTACTAAATGAAAACTTAATGTAAAAATAAGTTTAAAAGATTAAGCTTAACACCCAATTTTGAGATTTGTTCCTCAAAACATCAGAGCCCGACAAAACAACTTAACAGCTAATCTTAATTTTCTAATAAAAACTTGGTTTGAAACCTTTTAAAATAGAGGAACAGATTTTGACTCAACAAAAAATGGGTCTAATGTTAAACTTTACACACAGATCTTTCCCCTACATTTAATCTCAAATTTTGACAAACAAAAATCTAACACCCTAATTAGATCGTTAACCAATAGCTGATATTGAGAAAGCATAACAATGCCACTATTCTACTTATTCGTTTCTAAACAAATCCACAATTTTTGAATTCTAGCTTGTTTAAAAACTAAAAGAACAACTAACTAAAAGTCTTATTATAAGCTAGTTAAAACTGACTTTTGACCCAAAAGTGACTTTTATCTACTTCTTACCAACACACACTATAACCTTATACCAAACACCCTTTTAAAACTCTCAAAATTTCACTTTAAAGCTTGAAACACCTTAAAAAATCATAACAATCTAAAAAACAGATTACACAAAGAATAAAAATAAGGACAATTAAGCAATTAAAACTCAGAAATAAGCATTTAATAACCAGTACATAAGCTGAATAGTAACATAAACTTGAAAACATTAAAGTGAGAACTTACAACTTCCCTTGCTTAAACAGGTATAAACAGGCTCATAAGAGCTTATCTACTAAGCTCCAGCTTCTCTAGATATGGCGGTATGAGTCATTGTGGAAGACCCTGTCCACGATTTGGCTTCCCTTCCAATAAGCTGTGGTAATTTTAGGGGAGGAATAAAGACATTAACAAACTCAGTTAAGAATTTGAGCTTAACTGAGTTCTAACAAGCTAATGATGTATTAAAGAGCTTATCAAAGGATTATGATCAAATTCAACAATATTGCATTTAAAGTAAATCTTTGGTTAAACACAAAAGTAAATGAAACTGAACTTTTATTGAAAATTAAAGTGATTACAATGCTTAAAAAGTAAATTACATTTAAAAGAAAATGATAAGCTGGAAATAAGATCTACCCATAATTCTTACTCCTACTCCTAGATTATCCCCAATATGGTGAGTTTCGTCTACCCTATTTATAAGCTGGATGAGGAACTTCTCACAGGCCAAGGGGAGCATGTGCACCAATCATTGATCTCAACCGATCATTCATTAACCCCCCTCTTGATTTCCAATCCTAGCCCTTGATTATAAGCCACGTTAGTTTCACCAATAGAAATCCACGGGATTTCCAGCGTGTCTTTGAATTGTGTCAGGCGTGTCAGGTTCTAGAAGGAGTGTGAGGTGTGGGGTGAAAAGGATGAGAAGGGATTTACCCTGTGCGTGCGTATGAAAATAGGAGGGAAAAGGGATGAGGAATGTAAACAGTAATTTTTGTTGGGTTTTTATAGTTATGACCTTTGACCCTGTATTTATAAATAAAAGAGTTTGAGGGGGGTGGTTTGATTGGGGGGGCTTGGTACATTGTTTGGGCTTGTACTTAGATATAACAGGTGTTTAGAATGGATTAATTTTGGTTTAAAAGGGCTTATGTTTTTTTACATCTATTTGTATCAATCTTGGCTGACCATCCCCAATAAAATGGGTTCGACTGTTGGCCCCGACAAGATGGATAGCGGCCTTCGGTCTTCGTTTTTCTAACAGCCCATAATCCAGTTCTGTGGCTCGGCTTTGACACTGTTTTATTTTATTGCCTCGTTGTTGTTCATTAGTAAAGATGAATATCCACTACACCTGCAAGACCACAATCACATAACAAACAATACAATCAGCATCTTTTTCTTATTAATTAGTCATTGGTTGGTCTTTTAGCTTGTTTTATTAGGTGAAAGGTATGTGTATTTAAGCACATAAATCAAAAATCCCCCATACTAAGGCTATTGCGTGACCTCTAACGCAATGTTATAGAATAACACTTTAGAAAGAGCGTAAGTAATCTTAATCCCCTCTTGATTTAATTACCTCAAAAATATCTAAGTATTCATCTTAAGGGATTAAAGGAAAAACATTAGCTCTGAAAAGCCCCGTTTTTCTATTTTCAACATTTTTTCTTTCATTTTTTATCTTTTTCCATACTCTTCACTCTCTTCAACACTACATAAACATACAGTGCTTTCATTATTCTTTGATAATACTTAGGATCATGAAACAAGCAAAATAAATTCATCGTCCCCAACTTTCACTTCTCCAAACTAAGCTTAAAAACAAGATCATTGTCAAATACAAGTCATGATACTAACACTACTTATAAATACTAATTGTGTGTTACTTTTTCTCCCTTATTCCTAATTTTGTATCTCAAGATTTTATTTTTGTCATATACCCGAAGGCTCTTTAAGACTTATTTCGATATTTATTAAATCCGAAAATAAAGCGGGACGGTTAAAGATAAAAATTAGCTTTCTAACCCTATCCTTGAATACCGATGAGGTCCCATCGGGGTGACCGAAATTTGGATTTTATTAGGCTACTTATTTAATTAACTTGATTTATGTCATATACCCGAAGGCTTCTTTCAGACATAAAACAAGTGAGTATTAATACAGTGCACCAATATACTCTAAGGCTCTTATAAAGGTATCAAACAAATCATTTATTAAACATGATTCAATCATTCACGCCATATACCCTAAGGCTCTTTAAGGCATAAGTAATCTCATGATTAACTCTACTTACACCATATACCCTAAGGCTCTTTAAGGTGTAAGTAAAGCAATTATTCATATGATATAAGTATAGTACCAAATTCCGAATCCCGAGGTGTAACATTTAATTTGTCATCCGTCTTCCAATTTAGTAGAAAGTTACTAAAAATTAAGTTGAACCGGACAACCTTATTTACTAAACATTATTTATATAAAAGTGAAACAAACTAATGGGAGAAAAAACCATAATTAATACTTATAAGCTCTAAAGAAAACCAACTATTCCACGCTTAATATCATGACTTATACTCGACTCTATCATTTCTCGTTCTTCGCAATTTAACTTCTCTAAGACAAAGAGACTTGCGAATTAGCTTAGCCTTAGGAGCTAATTAAGATCGACCACTTTAACAAGTCACATAGACTGGCACACACAATCTTAATTCTAGATAAACTCGAGCTCGCGATAATGGATAATCATAGACATAAGCACTATGCTCACAAATCTCTCGAATTACTAATCATAAGTTAAGGAAAAAGCTAAGTATAAAACCGGGTCGATCAAATTTTAATTCTTTTTCTCATCTTCTTTGTGTTACAAAACCTTATTTTCATCACATTATAGTCCAACATAATTAACCACTATTTTTAGCACAAACATTTTTTAAAATTTCTGCTATTTTTTCCATAAATCACATATTTTTTGGTGAAAAACGTAGGGTTAACGTGAAACAAACGTCGCAGGTATAATCAAATCGATAGATTCCCCCCCATACTAGAATGAAACCATGTCCTCAATGTTTTAGGCAGGGTCTCTACACAAATCTAAAGCCGTTTATTAATTATGCTAAAGATAAACGTTAGTCAATAAGATTTGGATATTGGATTCCCTAAATGAAGTTGGGGATATGAAGCTCGAGTGTATGAATGGACAAAACCATGAGCATGAGAGTCTTCAAAATCCGAGACATCTGGACATGAAACCACAAAACATGAAACACGAGAAAGGAAGAGGTGAGCCTCCTTACATCACACTTATTCATAAATATATACTACAAAATATACACACAATTTGGTGCACATGGCCACCCACGAAGCCTGTTTTGTACGAATCTCTAGCTTGACTCTCCCCCTATATCATCGTGATAATAGGGACAAGACAAGTGGAAGAGCAATCTTCCATTTGACATTCACATGCCACCTGCTTTAGAGAAGAAAAACGAAAAGCGGAGATGTCGGGGTCAAAAATGATATCCTCACTCTCGGAGGAGAGAGGAAAAGGATAATTCACCGGATAAGTGAAATAAGGAAGATAATGGCGATCCACAAAGGATAAGTTCACATATGTAGGAGAAAAAATTATCTCATGAATCCCAGGGTCGAAAACTTTGTCCTCAGTAATCAAATCATCAATTGGAACATCGTACAAAATCTTCTTTCAATCATCCTCTTTAGATTCCAAATCAAATAAATCATCATTCTCTTTGAGAGGCGGTTCATCGGTGAATCCCTCGAGAATGGAAACAACGCTTATAGACAGATCACAGTGAAGTAAAAGCTTAATGTCGTCACTTGGGGTGAGACACTCATCCTTATTAGAATCGGAAAGAGGTGTGACTAGGAAAGTCGACTCATCAAGGTTGGAATCATAAGAATCCTTGCACTCGATGTCCTCTAACACCTCATCAAAAAGAGGATTTACGTCACTAGAGATATATTCGTCGTCGAATTCGAAAAGAGGGTTCGAGTAAATTTTAACATCTTCCAGAACGTCCTCATCGGATAGTGACTCGTTATCACTAGAGGTAAAATCATCATCTGAGTCGAAAAGAAGGTTAGAGAAAATCACGAATTTTTCCTCAAAAATACTAATGGGAGAGAAATCATCACTCGAAGGTGAATCACAAGCAATAAGAAGATTGATATTCAATAATTTCTCATGAAGCATATCGTCCTTCTCCTCCTCTAAACTGACGAGTTCAGAATCGGGAGGTGATGCCTCAACGTAATCGATGTCCTCAAAAGAATCGTCATCACTTGAAGTACAATCATTGTTAAAATCGGAGAAAATCTCAAAGTGATCGTTAAAAATATCAAGAGGAGGAGTATTATCATAAAAAGGCACATCACACGTATCGTTGGAAATACCCTCGGACTCACTTGGGATTGGGACAAGGTCCTCAACACTAGAATTTGTTACTTCGTCTGATTCCGTTTCTGGAATAGTGTTAAGATGCTCGTCCCCCATACTTAGAGAGTTAAATATTCCCTATATTGAATAGTGTACTCTTCATTATCACATCGTTTGTAAAGGCGCAAGAACAGATTCTTTCCCTAACTCTGAGAATTAATATATTCAGTTGCAGTTCCTCCCTTATAATTTGCACAATCTTTAAGAAGTTTTCTGAAGCGAAATCTTGTATATACCTCTATTTGAGCGTAGCTGAAATTTCAAAAAAATTCTCCCAAGCTAGCGATAAAACCTTTGGCGTTTCTCTAAAAGATATATGATTAAACTTCTTTAAAAAGGTTTGAATAGATTTCATTAGGTCTTCTCTGGCTTGCAAAATTTCCTTACTCGTTTCTTGAGGAGGATGATGAATGACGAGATACTGTGGGGGTTGAAATTGGTCAAAACCGGAAGAATTATAGAAATTTTGGTCCTCGGTTGAACACTGGAAAGTCTTAATTGAGGACCCCTGCAATTCTCACAACAAGGTATTTGTTGTGTGAAAACTAGATGAAGTTTGTGAAAATTATTATCAAAGTTATTGATTGAAACACGGGTCCAGGGGGTTTTTGTAGACAAACAAAACTTGAGTTTGGACAATCGTAACCAAAATTGAAACCATCGTTCGTCCCAACATAACTCAAAGATACGTCGTGGTTTGGAGGGTATTCGGAAAGCTTTTGAGAATCATCCAAAAAGAATTCGTATTTGGATCATAAGCGAATGAAATTGTTCCAGCTCTCGAAGCGTCAAAATGAAACAAAAATCCATCGTTTAATGGGCCTTCACGGATAGTGCGGGACCCCTACAAGTGACTAGGCTTTCCCATCTCCATAAGTGCAATTTAAACACAGTTCATTTATAAGATTAACACCACAACTGCTAACTGGCACGTACATAGATAACAATAAAAACCATCACATGGTTGTCCACACCCCACACACTCACGTTGGTTGTGCGAAGACATGTCGAAGAATTAAACGGATAAGAGGGTAAAGAAGATAAGAATTAAATGAAATAAGAGGATAAAGGAGAATATTTATAGATTTTTAAAATAATACATAAGAAAGAGAAATAATAAAAATAAGAAAGTAAAACTTTTTTGGATTTTTATGTTTAAATAATAAAAAAGAAATATTCCACAATTAAAAACGATAACTTCACGAGGAAGGGTCTTCAAACACTAATCTTCGAACGAAACACGATAATCGTACACACTTCCCCGACAGCGGCGCCAAAAATTGATCCGCTCCAAACCACACACACAAACAAGTATGTGTAATTAAGAAGCAAATACAATTATAGTATATAGTTTAGTATTCCAAAATATTAAAGAGAATTACTTTTAAACCAAAGCAATCTCTAAAACCTCCGGTCCGTTTGTTCCTTGATGAGCGGTGAATAGAAAATCGGTTTAAGTTCGTGATCGCGTGTTTGAATGATTTTAAAAGGTTTTTTTTTTTTGATTTGTTTTTTATTTTACGTAACATGAAAACGCATAAAACATGTAAAGACTAGTAAACAATAAAAGCATTTAAAGCATTTAAGAAATTAAACACGAAAACGTTAACGAGAATTAAAAAAACGCTACATTTAAGCAAATAAATCAAAATTTAACCCTACAAATGCAAATTTAATTTTTAAAGATCCAAAATGACTAAAAATAATTTTCAGAAAAAGATTTATATTTTTTTGATTTTGATTTTATTTAATATTATATAAAAACTGGTTTAATCTAAATAAATCATTAAAAATAGTAAACTAATTTTAAAAATTCTAGAAAAATTACAGAAAATACTTTGAACAATTCTAAGCCTAAGAAAAATAAGAACTGAAAAAAAAACTAAGTAAATAAGCAGTTAATAAGCAAACAGACTCGAATAAGCAAAACTTAAAGAGACCATAAGAAATAAATGTTGCAAAGAAAGATTAAAAAATTCCCAAGGGCAGATGGTGTTTGTGTGGTGTGTTAAGGTGTTGAGTGTGCAAAGGGGGAGGTCACAGGTTCATAACCTGTTGCCCTCCTTTTTTGAAAAATCATTTTTTTATTTTTCTTTTTAAAACTTTATAAAACAAGCAAGAATAAGTACTTTTAACAAAATCACCTTTTTCTAGATCTTAAGAATAAGCTAAGAAATAAGCTCAAATAGAATGACAGTTTGCTATATTTAGGCCATAAGATTAAGCTTAAACTATTAAACTTTTATGGACTCAAATAAACACTAAGAAACTTAACTAAGCTAAAACAGATAATACTCTAGTCCTATTAAGCACTTAAAATTATAAATAAGCAGAAAACATTAAGCTAAAAGGCACTAAAAAGATAAAAACAGTTTGACACAAAATAAGGCTTTTAGACAGATTTAAAGCTAAGAAAAAGGACACATAAGCACTATTCTTTGACTTAAATCTGAAAACCAATAAACTAGATTACCTAATAAGCACAAGGTCAGGAAATGAGCAACCTATTAAGCTTAAAATAAGCTCAAAAGGCATAGCAGTACTAACCTTGAGTTAGTCCTGCCAGGCTTAGCAGTTAAGACTGCTAAGCTTTAATTAGCTCATGAAAATCCCAATAAGCTACTCACAAGCAATAAGCTAGACCATAGGATAATCTCTCAAAGGATCAAAATAAGCTAACAAGAACACAAGTAAAAAAACTCTAAAGAAGCAATAACCAAACAGACTTAAATGAGGACTATTAAAGGACACTTGACATATTTTAACCTAAAAATTAAGACACTTAAGCAATACTAATAAGCTAATAAATCCTAAACAGATTAAGATTGGACTCTTATAAACACATAAAAGCAAAATTCAAGCAAATTAGCTGATGAAATTAGCAAGAAAAAGAGACATGAACACACATAAAGACGAGAAACATCCTCTAACATATTTTTGGCTTTTTTGGTTTTTGAGAGAAAAATAAGCTATTTTATGCCTAGATTTAAGCTACTAAATGAAAACTTAATGTAAAAATAAGCTTAAACAGATCAAGCTTAACACCCAATGAGATTGTTCTCTCAAAATCAGACCACAAAACAACTTAAAGCTAATCTTAATTTTCTAATGAAAACTTGGGTTTGAACTTTTAAAAAGAGACAAAGATTTTTGACTCAGCCATAAAATTGGGCTAATGTAAACCTTAACACAGATCTTTTCCACAACTTTAACTCAAATTTGACACAAAAACAACACCCTAATAAGATCTTAACCAAATAGCTGATTTAGAAAGCTATAGTTCCACATATTCTACTTATCGTTTTAACAAACCTAATTTTTGAATTTTAGCTTTTAAAAACTAAAAACAACTGACTAAAAGTCTTATTATAAGCTAGTTAAAACTTACTTTTGACCCCAAAAGTGCTTTTATCCTATTTGTACCATTTTATAACAACCTTATGCCAAAGACCCTTATACTCTTAAAATTTCACTTATAAGCTTGAGAACACGCCTTAGAAAACTCATAAAAGCTAAAAAACAGATTAAGCACAAGATAAAAATAAGGACAATTAAGCAATTAAAACTCAAAAAAAACATTTTAATAAGCAGTACATAAGCTGAACAGTAACATAAACTTGAAAACATTAAAGTGAGAACTTACAACTTCCCTTGCTTAAACAGGGATAAACAGGCTCATAAGAGCTTATCTACTAAGCTCTAATATATCTATGATAAGCTGGTAGGGTCATGGAAGCCCTTCCAAATTTGTGACGTATACCTTTACCAACAAAGCCTGCAGTTAATTTAAATGGGAGGAATCAAGGCAATACAAACTCCAGTTAAGCTTTTTAGGGCTTACTGAGTTATAACAAGCTAATGAAGTGACTAAAGAGCTTATAAGAGCTTTATCAAAGGAATTATGATCAAATTCAACAATATTGCATTAAAAGTAAATCTTTGGTTAAACACAAAAGTAAATGAAACTGAACTTTTATATTGAAAATTAAAGTAATTACAATGCTTACACAAAGGAAATTACATTTAAAAGAATAATGAGACAACTAGCTCTGGAAAATAAGCTACCCTATCTCTCTACTCCTACACCTAGAAATCCCTATATTGTGATTTTTCACTCTCTCTATTCATTATAAAAGCTTGATGAAAGGAAGCTTCTAGGCCAAGGGGAGTGGGCCAATCATTGACTCTCAGCATCAATCATTAAACCGCCTCTTTGATTTTCTAATCGCTTCGAAGCCCTTGATTAATAAGCCGACAGATAAGTATCCACCAATAGAAATCCACGGGATTGCCAACGTTTCTTTGAATTGTGTCAAGTGTGTCAGGTTCTAGAAGGAGTGTGAGGTGTGGTGTGAAAAGGATGAGACAAGTGCTGATTTACACGCGGCGTGCAAGTGCTAATAAAAATGGGAGGGAAAAAGGTTGAGGAAGGTAAACAGTAATTCACACTGACCGGGTTTTTATAGTAATGACCTTTACTCGTCGTGCTTTATAATAAGAGTTGGGCTTGGACTTTGTTTTGGGCTTGTACTAGATATAAGGGTTTATAGATTAGATTATGGTTTAAAAGGGCTTATGTTTTTATATAGTATTGATCTTGGGCTGACCCGGCCCAATAAAATGGGTTCGGGTTTGCCCCCAGTATAAGATGGGACAACGACTTCTCGTCTCGTTTTTGTTTCTTCAGCGCGCTCTTGATCCATCTTCCCGTTAGCTCGGGCTTTGATCGTTTTTGCCTCTCTTTCTAGTACGTTTATTTTAATGAATATCTACACCTGTAAGACACAATTCACAAAACAAACAATACAATGCATTTTTCTATATTAATTGGTCATTATTGGTCTTTTTAGCTTGTTTTATTAGGTAAAAGGTATGTGTATTTAAGCACATACCACCCTTCCATTTCAACTTATTTTTTGTTTAATATGCATGTACTCCTGAACAAGTTAGTTGCTTTATTTTGTTTTGGGTCACTTTGACCCTTTTAAAGGTTTATGGTATGCTTGTTGCTTTGGCTCGAGGTTTAATGACTCAAAAAATTAAACAGAATGAGTTTTTAGAAGTCAAACATATTTTTAAGTGGAACTGTTCTCACAAGATCCGATGCACAAAAAAATTTTTTGTTGTCAAGTATAGCATTTAATAGGCGAGAAAGTTACATGTGTAAACCAGAAGATCAGGGACCATTGCAGAAGTTAAACCTTTAAGTTCAGGGACCACTGATGCAATAAATAATCCTAAAATATTGAAGGGTACAACTTTCAATTGGGCGCGAGGTTAATTGTTTCACATAAACAAAAACCATCGCCTCTTCGTGTAACACACACAAACATAAAACCTTATGCTAGTGGAAGCAACTCTCCCGTTTGGCCGATTCTTGGTATTGTTTTGGTTTAAATCTTTAAATTCATGTTTGAATGTCTTTTTTATGTTTTATTGTTTTGAGATGGTCTATCATTTATTTCATTTTTTTATCTTGATAGATGACAATGGCGTCGTGGATATGAAAGTCACGATGAATAACCTAGAAAACTAGGTTAACGAATCTAGAAAATGTGTTTGCTGGTCTAGAAAATGTCTTTGTTGGTCTAAAAAATAAAAAGATGGTTCAAAGAAAGGAAAACAAAAAGAAAAAAGGTAACAGATATTCTGATGTATCTTGTGCAATGAATATCTTGATTTTTTGATGAAGTAAAAGTAATTGTTCCTTTATCGCCCCCAAAAGTGGACCTTTAGTTACAATGTCAGTAGTATCTTTAGTTACAAATAGATTGCTAACTCATGTGTTGTATAATAGTAAGATCTTTCCATGGAACTTATTGTACTTACCAAACATTTCTTATTTACAAAAATCATTATCATTGAGTCTGATACAAGTTATGATAATACAACTTCTTCTAATGATACAAGTTCTGATGATCTTAGTAGTGATGAAACACCTTCCGATGATACAACAAAATACCAAAAACCACTACTAGGAAAGGCCTAACAAAAGAGTTACTTAAGTGGTATGATAGTACAACCGATGAAGACATTGCTTAATTTGAAGTTCCATCTAAATCAAAAGGTTCCGCCTCAAAGCCAAAAAAGGTTACAACTCCAAAAGTTGTAACACAAAAGGTTCAAACTAAACCATTTCCTACTAGAAGCCCTATTCCAATAAGGAATTACATACTAGGCCTTGCAACAGTTCATACATGGGCTAGTATTAGTAACAAAACATTTGGAATAAGAAAATCAACAGATGCAATAGTTGCAGATCAAGACAAAAAAGGAAAAAGAAGGTTTGAACAGAAGTAAATGTCGCAGTTCAAGTTAACAGAAAGATTGTAATTAAAAAACAATGAATTTGTTACCTTTTATGTTGTTTGATCACACCTTCAATGGCAGTTGATCTAACAAATGATATTCAAACACCTAATATTTTGCTAATGCATCTTATGTCCACTTTATTAATGTTGGTTGAATGTCAATAACTAATCAACTTCCATAACTTGCTTATGAACTTACATTTCAAGTTGAACTAATATGATGAAACCTTATTCATGATTGTATAGTTTTAAATGTTGAAGTAATATGTTTTGATAAGTTTGACTTTTACAAGTCAATTTGGGTGGTGTCCAAAAGAATACCAGTCTGACTACTACAAGTCAGACTATCTAAAGCAGTTAAGGGTGTGTTTGAAAATGGATTAATGTCACTGTCTTTTAAGGATAAGGACCAACGGTGATAGTTTATTTGTTAGAGTTTGACTTGGGTATGTGGTGAGTGGTATTTGACTTTAAATTTACCCTACTAGAAAAATATTTTCATTGCAAATTTCATCCCTGCCAATTTGGTCTTAGATTCTCTTCTTGTATTTCCTATTTAATGATGTCTTAGATACTCCACAAACAATAAATGATTTTTTCCCAACTGATTTTGTGTGTTCCCGAAGTGCATTAACTTATTATCTCTATTTCATTTTAATAATTGTGGCAACATCTTTAAAAATCACTAGATATCAGAGATGATGTCACAATATCGCAACACACATACTCGAGAAAACTTTGCACAACCACATGTAGTCCTTATAAACGATGACCTTTTGACTGAAATATTAATCCGATTACGGATTACCTATTTCATGTATTCATCTCTTTACAACCGTATTAAAACAATGGCTAAGAATTCTCACATCCCCTGTTTTCACCCTTAACCGCAGCAAAATCCATAACCTTGATCCTCATGCTGGTCTTTTTGTTAATCGCCTTAGATCTTTATTTGAGTGTGATTTTATGTCTTTAGATTCTAGACTTGGCTCCCAAAAATTCACTATGGATAACTTCTTCACTTTTAGTTCGTCTGAGGAAGTTGATAATGTTAGGATCTTGCAGTCTTGCAATGGTTTGGTTCGGCGTGGCCAGTTTTATATTACGTATATAATCTATTTACTAATATGTTTAAAAGGCTTCCTCAACCAGATTACTCGCATGATGATTCACGTTTTTACAGAAGTGTTGTATTGAGAAAGACCTTTAAAATCACTTGACTACAAAGTGGTGCAAGCTCGACGCACATCTTGTGACATTGATATTCAAATTTACTCTTCAAAGACAGGCAATTAGAGCATGTGCCTGGACCGGTTTAACTACTTCAGTTTTGATCATTTTGACAGTGCAATCTATTGGAATGATGTCTTCCATTGGCTAGAAACTGAGAATACGCAGCTTACGCATTACAAATTAAATATTGAAGACCATGACTATCCAATTATAACAACCATACAAATCTCTTATGGGTTGCATCAGGGAAGAACTTCTTAGATTCTTTTGGCCGCTCTAGTGATGATCCAATTTTAATACTCATGGAAATACCTCAAATGTTGCATTTGGAAGGGTAATTTTTCGAGTCGCTTGGGTGTCTGCTTCTTGTATGTAGAGATGATATTCGCTCTAAAGAGTTTACAATCTACGAGATGATGAAAGGGTGTTTCATGTGATCGGTTAGATACCGTGTTAATGCTGAGGAATTTATTAATCCACTTTCAGAAGGATGGTCGATTCGATCGACTGTTTAGAGTATTGTTTTGGGACAAAAGGGGTTATGATTCTTTTTTATGATAAACTTATTTGGAAAGGTTGTAAAATACAACCTAATATCAAAGACTATCAATGAGATCTTTGATATTACATCTAATCAAATGGATGATGATGATGGGACTTTTGATGATGAGGTAGTTATACACTATTTCAGTTGATCTAAAACTTCCGGTTTCAATTCTTTTGCGAACTGAGTGCATCCTGAGGTATATGTCCTTGTCACAATGTTAGTTTGATTTGTTGTTAGAACTTCCCATTAGGGTCTTTGGGGTCTGTCATCATCGCCTGATTCATTTAGTTACCACTTGTATGCTTTTGATTGTTGACGTTAATATATATTTTTAAGTTTTACTTTACTTTTATAGACAGAATAGGGTGAGCCATTGATTGGATATTGTATTTGTGTTGGTTTGATAAATAACGATGCCACATCTCATTATAGAATAGTTGGTTGTTCTGATTAATGAGGTGGGAAAGACAAAAGGCGAGAGAAAAAAAACTTACAGGGATCACCTCGTGCAATCGCAAACAACAGCAATCAAACATGGAAAGTCCTGGTTCCTCTGTACTATAACTCTGTTCGGAGCCAACTGATGCAATTCATAAATTATAGAGAAAAGCCGATCTAGTACTTTTGGCAGGGGCGACGTTGCAGATAAACGACATATCAATCGTTCAATATATTAGGAGCTCCATGGACAAACGGAAACAACAGTGGCCAATAAGGGAAGTGGCGAGTTCCCTGGTTATCTAGCGAACAAAAGCAAGGGGCTCAGTTCACGGACCAACGATGTAATTTACCCTCATATTAGTTTTAAATTATGAAACTATAATATATCTCTTATATTGATGATAATTATATTGTTCGAATATACTTTTTTAGCATCGAATATTTAAATATTTAGTTAGTATACACAAACTAGGGTCAAGCCAAGTACAAGGGTCGGTTAATTATTTTTAGACAGTTAGAACATGGGTTAGGGAACTAAAGATTCACAATTCAATTGCAAATTCTGGAATAGGATTTAAATTAAATTGTTTACAAATTCTTGTAATTAAGAAGAATCCGTCGAGGGTCTAGTCTGTTTATGATTAGATGACCTAAGGGTTTAAAATCGCTCCATCGGAGTACTTTTGGGTGTTTGTTCAAGTGTTTTATTCGCTTCGTTTCCAGTTTGTCTAGTTTTCGTAAATAATTGGTATAAGAGGACCGAGTAAGGTTTGTAAATGAAAACGGTAAAGGTAATGTGGTCTAGTAACTATTTCATCTGCTATTCTAATCGATATTGAAAATTTGCTGCCGCTTCACTATCAAAGTTTCCAGTATTCACATCGCTTGCTCCTAATCGTTTACAGATGCGCACATACTTTTGCTCGTATTGGTTCCACATTGCCCGGCACTGCAAATTCAGTCCGTCTGTAGTGCTTACTGTGCATTGTAGATCCTTGTTTTATATCTCACAATGTTTGTCTATGTCAAGAATAAAACGAGAATCGACGAGATGAAGACGATATAAAGAGAAGTTGATATACAGTAGATACACATACAATTCCAAAAAGATGCCTATTTGTGTGTGTTTGGATCATTAATGATTATCATAAATGCTCGGAAAGACGAAAAGAGTAGATAGTTTTGTAAATGAGAACTAATGGAAGAAACAAAGATATCGCTTAAACTTCACAATGTTTTGGGCATACTAGTGCATAATAGCAAACTCTTCAAATCAGTTGGGGGGGGGCCTATAGATCATTCTAGGGTGTAGGATTATCAAACTAGTTTGAAGGCTCGAAACACAGTGGCATGTTAAAGAGTACTTCTAAGATTGATTCTCAGCTCCAGGGGTTTCTGTTTAACGCAGGTGAACAGATGTTGATAGAAATCTTTGAAAAAGTAGTTGCTATCTCGTGGTACTAGCCCAAGTTCTTACTTCAAATGAAATTGTTGGCATTGGAGGGAGTAATTATCTTGTCGATAGGACATTTCACTTGCTAA
Organism: Tanacetum coccineum; assembly: GCA_026074375.1. NCBI lineage: Eukaryota > Viridiplantae > Streptophyta > Magnoliopsida > Asterales > Asteraceae > Tanacetum > Tanacetum coccineum. The sequence goes on from BQNB010025653.1 coordinate 50,669, forward strand.
AATTCTTACTAGAGGTTCAAACTGAACAGATAGTGTGATGGGTCAAAACAGGTTGGCTCGGGTTGGGTTGACCCAGACACATTCTTTGTCCACTGTCTATAAAGAAAAAATAATAATTAACACGTTACATGTGATTAAAGATATGTTATATTGCTGATAGTTAAAATCTTCATTTAGTCAACTTTGAATGACTTCTGCTCTAATTGACCCGGTACCTTTTTAGTTAACATTTAATAATTTAATTTTCATTTTGACCCATTAGAAAAAACAGTCCAGAAATTTACGGTTTCATAAATGAATGTGTTGAAACTGCTACATCTAACTTTTACCTTGAAAGCACAAGTAAACCATCACAATAATGGGCTTTGGTCTTTGCATCCTCTGGCTCTTTCATATTTGCTATTCGTTCTAAGTGTACAATTCCTTCTGCAACTTTACCCTGCCGAAAATCATAAATATTACCAAAACATAAAGCAGGAGGGTATAGGCAAACTTTTTGCCACTCATCAATGCTATAAAAACAGTCCCCGAATCTCTTGGAGAATTTTACTTTAGTTTTCAACCATATAACTGATGCATCACAAATCTACGAGAAAATTTTGCCAAGAGCAAAACTTACAACGGGTACTTTTATAAACATGAAGTTGTTTAAGAAAAGAGATTATCAAAAAGTATTTATATTAATATTCAATAATGATCTGCTTCTTTGAATAAAATGGTTTAGGAGGTCTTATGTAATACAAATACACTTTGGGCGAACTTTGACCCATTCGACTCTGGTTTCACCTGTCTGACTCATTTGAGTATAAACATGATATGTTGTTTAAGAAAAGAGATTAACATAGAAAGGGGTTGAAATTGCCACCTTTGACTTTCTAGCACAAATCATAACCATCTTAAATTACCACGTTTGACAGGACAAGCATAACACGTTTGAAGGGGCGAAATGGTAACCCAGGCCAGTTTGTCGATGCAATTTTTCATTTTCTATTAATTAGAAAACTTCTAGATAAGTTCATAAAACCCATTTAAATCAGTTCTCGATTCTAGATATGGAAAACTGGATAAAAGTTTAAAAAAAAACATAAAAAGAGATGCTTTACCTGCTTTGCGAGTGCTACTCCTGACCATAGAGATGCAAGAATAAATTGATCAATCTCCTCAACTTCTGTTGGATGGCCCACAAGTAGAAGCTGCCAAAAAAGGGATAAATATTATAGCAAAAACTTCCAATAAAGCTTAAAAAAAGCTCAGTGAATGAGTTTGGAAAAATCAAGAAAATGAACTCAACGCCTCATACTTTGGTGACAGCACGATCCAAATATTCAGTAGCCTCAACTAATTTTTCATCTTTTATCAACATCTGCCCCATAACTACCAATGCTCTGACATACTCAGGGTCCTTTTCAAGTACCATTCTGTAATTTATATGTAATACTTAAAGGTTAAAAATACACTAAATATATATTGAGAGAGGATGTTAAAAAAATATTTTTAACTAGACGCGGCAAGATGGACGGTGGCTGGGTGCCTGGGTTGGATAACCTCTTAAGCCACGTCGATTTTGTAAGGCATGACCTGAAAGGTTGAAAGTTGAAACACTCTTTGTGCATTTGAAAACAACTACTAGTATAAAATAAACTATTAATGTGTTAAATATGATTAAAGAAACTATATTTCACAATATTAAATTCTTTTTTAGTGAAGAGCTTAAAGAGGTTGTATGTTAAAAAAAACTTTGGGCAATTTTTAGCCTTGATTGACGCATTTAAAAAAAACAATTTTTTTGCCCAATTGACTTGTAAGGATAAAACATAACACAAATCGACACACGTAGAAGTAAACCGGTTGAAAGTGCCACCTCTAACTTTATATTATATAATAAAGGCAACATGTTACCTTAAAAGTGAAGCTGCTCTCTCCTGTTCCCCCTTGGATAGGTGTTTAATAGAAAGCTGTAAATAATTGAAATAATTGCATATCAAATAACAAGTCAACAAAAAGAAGTAGCCTAAATTGAAAAATACTACTTACATTAAATATTTCTAGTAATGATAACTCATGAATAGGTTTTTTAACCAATGGAACCGTGAAAGTGGCTTCGAGACCATCCATATCACGAGATTGTCCAGAATCCACTCGAGCTAACTTGTCAGGTAACCCTAACTTCTCACGAACAAGCGGATGCTTCATAACTAGTTGCTGTCAGATCGATTAGTCAGTTATAGTAAGCAATTCACTTTATGGTACAACCTAAAGGTGACATGGGTGGGTCAGGAGGGTCGAGTAATGGTAAAAAAAGAGTCAGATCAAGTTAGGCTTATCCACAAACACCTTCTTTATCCATTTTCTAACTTTTATAGATAGGTAAGATGTTGAATATGATAACAAAAAGTTTCTTATCATGGCAATCAAACCTTTTATTAAATAAAGAGATTTAGCAGGTTTCGTAAATTAAAAGACTTTGGATGACTTTCCATCATTTCAACCAATTGACCCATTTCTTTTTAAGGTTGAATTTTCAGCTTAGCCCCATAGAGATGAAACATAAACCAAATCAATACTTATATGCGTAAATGGGTCGAAATTGCAGATCTGGTACAGAAGGGCAGTTAACATTTTTTTTAACTATGCTCGAATAAACATTCTAGATGGCACAATTTAACCACAAGACCGATTTCAGCTTCAATGTCAAGAGCTGAATTGTTATGACTATTCCAAAAATTAGAAGAGCTTAAAAAGCTAAAACCAACCTGAACAAGGGTTATGAAACTATTAGCTGACCAGTATATCAAACTACCCTGCAAAAGATTTATGTAATGAATATCAGTTTTATTACCAAAATTCAAGTAACTTTTACTTTATAACTAAATTATCAGAATGAATCCTTCTAGTTAATAATTATGCTTGCAACAAAACAAACTTAAATGATAAGTAGAAATTACTAAAAATACATTAGTGCCTCTGAGTAGTGAGTGCAACTACATCGTAATAGGGGATGATAGATACTGGGAGAGGAAAAGTACCAGAAAGTCAAAATCATCAAACCGGGATGATTGCTTAACAAAAAACTTAAATAAAAAAAGCATATTATACATGGTAAGTAGTTTGTAAGTTACCTATTCATAGATATTCAAGGGTAAATGTCTTAATAGCTGTATCAGCCAGGCATTTGTTGTTTTACACAAAATTTCTTTAACAAGTAAAGCAGTCAGGTTCTATATAGCATATTACAGTCAACAACGAGAAAAAAACTATAACTTTCCTTAGAACATGGTTTAATTATATAAGATTCACAAAGCAATCATGCTAACTTCAAAATATAAGAACTTAAAGTACCTGGGGAAGATAAAACCCAGTAAAAAATAGAGGAATTGTGAGACAATGCAAGTAGAACCTGTAATACTGCAACCAAGAGAGAGAAAGAGATTAGAATACATGACTTAAATTATTAAACAAGAATAAGCTAACATAATATATATTCTCATTATTCATTTATGTGGTATTCGTCATTTAGAAAATAATCCCCAAATGAACCTAAATATTTAGAAATACAAACACGGCAAAAGCTCTGAAGGTTAATCAACATTATGATCTATCATGAACTTGAATACAAGAAATTTAACAAATACTTTGATCAAATAACTCATCTTGTATACATGGGTACTTTCACTCACCTTTGCTAACACACCAATTAGATTTGGGAGCGCTGTCAAAGAAGACTTCTCAAACGAAAGCTGATTGAAACAAAACGTAACATTTTCGGTTACACGTAAGATAAATAAATATACATAATTGAGACATGACTATACAACCTCTACAGGAGCAATACTTGGAAAGAGAATAGCTAAATCAGCTAGACATTAAACATAGGTTCTTTGTAAGCATCTGCTATTAACGAAAATGACAAATTACTATGAACTCTAAAATTCCTCCAACAAAGAAACATATTAATTGTATAATTTAGGGAAAGTTTATATCATCAATAATAAAAAAAATGCGAATCATGTGGCAATTTGAGTCCCATTGGTTAAACATGGGTCCAGTTGGGTAAATATTTATTAGAAAGGGTTTCGTTGGTTCTACCTAAAGATTTTAGATGGGTCCAATTGGGTATATAATATAAAGTTCAACTGTATAACAATTGCCCAACGGGTCTAGTCAGGTCAATGAGGATATTTTACTTTTTTCACTTTTTTCATATTTAACTCAAAATAATATTATGATTTTTTGAAAATAGCTGGGTTAAACCGACCAAGACCCGTCTAGACCCCGACCAATTTAGACCCATGTTTCCAGAAGACCCATTTAGACACGTGACCCGAACCGAACCACCTATTTTGCCACCTCTATGTGAAACCAACAATACTATATTAGCAAAGATCTAGGTTTTTTCCTGAGTGCATGAAAGAAGGTGAGCTTCACTGCCATTATAGTAGATTAATAAGAGTTGGCAAAATAAGCAGGTTGGGTAACACGTCAAAATGGTTCGGCTTAAACTAGGTAGCTTTATGCGAGCATCAAAAGTCAAAATAGATCATCTGAGACCAACCCGTCAAGACTTTTGGTCCTCTATAAATAATATGACACGACTCTATTGTATAAAAGATGGAATTCTTTTAAATCAAATGAGTTAAAACATCCTAAACATCTTAAAACATGTTTAGAGACTTTTACCTGCTTAACCTGCTGGGTCCATGATCCAGTTTCATTATTAGTAATTATATAAAAGTAACCCGTTGGACGCAATACCAGTCAAATTCAACCCAAATTGGCCTGTTTCCATACAAATAAGTTGAAATAAACACCTCTAAGATTTAGCAATTACCCGAACATTAATAAGATGCAATGTGGCTATTAACAAGGGAAAAGTGCAGCCTGTAGCACCATGTGGTAATTCAGTCAGATTCTGGAACCAAAGAGCGCCCCCCTGAAATAAATTTGATATAATATGGACTTCAGAAAACTATCAATGATATTCTCATATCGACTGCCTTAACCTAAATAGTACACAAATTAATAATGCTAAAAAAATGTGGAAAAGGCATAAATTTGTTCTTGGCCCAACTCTGTTTCAACAATTGAATTACCAGGCTGAGAGTTATAAAGAAAAAAGAAAGAGAGATTGAGTTGAAAAATGACAATTTAACAACCAAAAGATGTTGATAGCATGCTCCATAGAAATGATTTTCGTTTATATGTTGCCTTACACTTTCAAAGCCAGGATAGTGATCCAGTGCCATTCGTCTGACACTTGCTGTCCCCAAGATAAAGCAAGGAATCTACAAATGAAAATCAAATGAGAAGTTATTATATGATGCAGAAGCATAATAAAAATTTGCAGTCGATTAGAAACCTTGACACACAGGCAAAGTAAATAGCAGTACCAAAAGCTTCACGATATTGAAAAGTTTAACGTTTATAAATAGTTAGTGGATGATAAACCTGAACAGACGGATATGCTAGCATCCATAAAAAAGAAGGACAGCCAATTTCTATCCTTTTCTCCCGAAAGCGTTTGTACTGTTCTATCCAACTCTTTCCTGAGAAAGGTGGTGGCAATGGGGGTGGCACTTTAAGAAACATAAGAAAGTCAAAATAACAAGCGTAAGGTAAAGAGCAGATCTAAGAAGAATCATTTGCACTAATATATGCTGTAACAGAACTTTCACGGTTATATTTCTACATATTATAGATTATTGACACTAAGCTTAGCACGTTAATGACTTGAAAAGCAAATATTAATCTTCTACAGTAGTTCTACTTAAGTTGACGAACTTCAGCTCTGTTAAACGACCCCAGTTTTCCTCATAAACATGTGAAACCCCCACAATCCGTTCAACCGTGAATCACTACAGCATACTGACTATTTTCCCTTATAAAAGGTAAAAAGGGAATAGTCCTGAATTGCAGGTTTGACATTAGGCCTATCCAGTAATTGTCTTTCTGTCACTTAGGTGCGGTAACAAGTGGATCATTTCCATTATTCCTAAGATAACATGGCAGCTTTTCTGTTGTGACACATGATTTTTGGGTGTTCTGTTCTTTTTTCATTGAAAACTAAATAAAGGTGCAAAGACATTTACTCTTGAAGACCTGGGTAGGTAACATTTGTGTATAAAAAAAGAAGTTACAGGACCACTAACTCAAATAAAGGTCCTTATTTGCCTTGTCATATATCAAGATTTGAGAATGTTGTTTAGCAAGATCATTACCAAATTCCCAAATCACAACTTAAATGATGGAAGACACTTTATTCGCTTCCAGTTTACTATTCTTAGTGCCTTGCATGCTTCAAAATTAAGGCACACGTATTCGGTAATCTCCATCTTCACATTAACATATTGATAACCAAGATTATGAAAAGAAAAAAAAATTATTATAAGAAATTGATAACTTCATAAAATTTCTATCAAACACACACAGTAGTCATCAGACGTGCTTTCAAATTTGTTTATAAAACCAGGTGAATGAATGCCAGAAAAACTTTGATCACCGCGCCTGACAACCTTGTCAATAGTTGAAAAAAATTGAAGAACGCCAAAAGGTCATTATGTATTATGAGTAGATATTTTATGTATAATAACTATCCCTCGATTATTCCAAATAAAACTAAAGATATATAGTTTGCATTTTAATACAGAAACACAAGGCATGTCCCTGATAACCTAACATCTACGCTGTGACTAGGCAACCTTGTTTACGTTTTTCACTTTTTCTTTTTTTGCATCACACAGAACAACATAATAGCCTCGTCTCACTATTTTTAGGAAAAAATTAAAGTTTGTGTACAATATTTAGAGTAGGGAGTTACTAATATTCTAAATATCAAGTGATTCAGTGATATTTTGTCTTTACAGCAATTTCCAGTGCTTAAGCAATTTTCTAAAATTAAATTTAATCATTACACAGTGCTATATGTGACCTATTTGAAAGCTCAAAGTTCTTTTTTACTTTGTTACACCAGGTTCTTACATAATAAAGTCTTAACTTTCACAGAACAGTTGCACTACTTTAAACCCTATGACATCCAGTGCCACATGTGCAGCCTCAACACAGACCATCCATGAACCAATGGCATGAACACTATAGCTATGTAAAATATCACATACTTCATCAAATCAAGCAGAAAATACTGACATTTAGGTGCCAACTCAGCATTAATCTTCAACTTTTGCAGTTGGACGAGAAGCACGGGGAGTATAGCAACTCTCAGAGCTAGTGTGGACATGACGATAACCATCCACCTGCAGAGTTATTCATAAATCAGATTATGTCTAAGGTCAATGTATACGTATATAGTCAATTGCAGGATTAACTCAGAAAAATAGGTAACCATTGTTTATTTGGAAGAACGCTGTTGCAAATTATACTCGTGCTTACTAATTATCAAACTATATGAATTTCAGAATTAACATCAATATTGTACTTGAAAATTTATATTAGTTAGATGTCAAAAATCGAAATGTCACGTGGAGCAAAATGAACTACTACACGGTGGTCTCTATAGGTTACAATAGGAAAGCTACTAGACTTTAAAAGCACGTTTAATTGGTAATGTGGATGCAAATTCACATTCACGCAAACGATTTCAATCACACCTTCGCCTCCATAACCTGAGCTAAACTTAGCAATATGAAAGGTACTAGTGCCTAAAAGCATAAAAGAACGCTGTTGCAAATTGTACAGATTGTGGAAAACTTTAATACAGTTAGCACATGATTGGAAAATTTCATTTTGAGTGTCATTCTATATGTCAGCGACAGTATCATCAATGATGCTGCTTTTTTAAGTAGGTGTTGGTGGTGATTGTTATAAAAGATGTTATTACAAGTTCTGGTTTAGGTATAAAATAGTAATGTACTTTCCTTAATGTCTCGTCTAAGTATCACAGCAACAACATACCCGATCCCGCCGGGTTGGGGTATGGGGGAGGTAGAATATCCCAGGATAAACTCGAAAGTAGGAAGACTGAGACCTCCGACAAGTGTAATAAGTGTGCGGGTGGGAGTGTTGAGATATATGTGCATGTGTAGGAAAGCGTGGGATAAGGAGTCCAAAAGACATAATAAGACTAAAAGCAACATGCCACAAACTTACTTTCAACATGTGTTCCAATATGAACATTTTGATGATTTGTCACATCAAAGTGTGGATATTTGTTGAAAGTAAAGTTTGTAAGAAACACCTTTTAGTCCACCTACTTAGATGAGACATTAAGGAAAGTAGACTTAAGACTGTGTGTGATGGGAGGTGGACATATCGGTCAATCTCCCTTCCCGACGCATTGCAACCCCCCTCCTCCTCTTCTTTCAGCCCTCCATATGGGACGTGATTTTATTAAATAATTTTTGTGCGGTGCTTTCCGTCTCCTTGTTACACTATGTTGGTCATGAGGGTGTCGTGCAAAGAGAAAGGTGACGTAGCGTTGGGGTTGAGGTCTTATGAGGGATAGTCTAAAACCTTAAAGTTAGGACAACACTCTGAGGCATATTCATAAATTAAATATAAGAATTAATAATAATAAGAATAAGGTAAGGTAAAAAAATATAATCACCAAGGCATGGCGGTAAAGTAATGAATTTGATCCAAAAACCAAACCAAACAGCGAACAGGAACAATCGCCTGATCCATAGCAACAACCTCACCAACACTACCAACAACCTCGCCAACACTAGCAGTAGTATAATTATCATTATAATCAAAGAAACCTTTCGTCTCTGCTGACACCTGTCCATCATTATCATTA